>JTDE01021141.1:0-23522 GCA_014338405.1 Paragonimus skrjabini miyazakii
TTGGAGCCTGACCGAATGATACTGTGGCTCGGGCCGCCGTCTACCTTACCGGTGACGGTGAGGTCAGCAGAACTGATCTCCAAATGTTCAGCCCAACTGTCAAGTTGGCGCGATTTATTGGTGACAAGTGAACTATCTTTTTCGTATATGTTCTCACTTACGCTGACTCGACGGCCAGAACAACCACGGATAACGGAAAGAAGCTTTCCGCTATTCCCAGATAGATAAAAAGGCTGTTTCCATCTTCTTCGAATGTCCGGCCAAGTGGTGCCCACGGTCTTTGTGCAGCCTTTTAGTCAGCTTGCGTTCAAGTCCTCGACGACCATAATCATATTCAGAGTCAGGTGGGATCGGGTGACGCTTGTTCATGAGGTTTATCGACGTGACAAAAATCCAGTTCTGTCGCAACTGCGTAGCTCCTTTGAAACGTACTCCCCTCACAGCATGGTTTCATATCTGATGTGATTTGTTCCCAACATTTGTCAGGTTCTTGTAAGTGAATCAAACTGAGCAATTCGTTCACCAGTAGTTCCTTGCAAGCGTTCCTAACACTCTCCTCTTTCAAATGCCAGTAATTTACCTTGCATTTGCAAGTGGGCAAATGATAAAACAAAAACGGGTAAGTACAACTGCACAATTCGAGTCCAGGTGGTTTTCCGATAGTTATATAGTTAGTCGGTATGCACGATTAACATGGAGACAGGAGCTGCTGGATTGAACACGTCAACAATTAGTAATCGAAAGCAGGCTGTGATCACCACAAAACTGCATCAAGCGTTCAACGTAAGGCCGACCACCTACGGCACACACGTCAACATCAGATCTGTCTAGTTGGGCAATCAAGTCTTCAGTTGTTACTACAGTGTCCATACGCCGCACAGTGAGCAAATAGCTAGTGCATCGATAATGGAATTCATCTTCAGCAGCGTTTGTACTACAGCCTGCAAAAATATGAGTCGCAATAACAGACAGCCCTCGAAACGGACACCTCCCTATGCTCTCACCGCACCTTCATGCCTGTCGGCGCGAAAATGACCGTTGACGAGGATCTAGGTAAGCAGCGCTTTCTTTGCGTACGCGTTTAGGACAACTCAGACACCCGCTTGCGCCGCAGGATCTCCAGACAAGTGCAATTTGTAAGCAGGCTGTGAATCAGTCGACAGAAATGCAGCACCTAAACCAAAGCTTGAAGAGGTGTTTCAGAAGATATCGATGGTGCTGGGTTACAGCGTTCGTGTAACAGATGCCTGTCAGCATGTGCTCGGAAAGTGAAGGTGATAACCTAGAATAGGTTCTATCAGTCAGGCAAAAATATCAACTTGGTGTTTGGCGTATCAAAATGTAGACTACTGCAAGCAGTAAATAAGGTGGGTCACTGAGTGAGCTTGAAAACTACACCATTTTACATATCCGTTTCCATTTTAGGCATAAGATTTTCCATTTCATATGAAAGCAAATCACTTTGGTGCATTAGAATTTCCACGTTCGACTCTTGGACGTGACGGCAAGAACGCGATTGGTCCAACTAACTGGAAGGGACAACCAATCTTAATTAGAGCATTTCGGATTGACTACTTTGATAGAGGAAGTGGTATGGGTTATTCAAGGGAGAGAACGGGGTTGGCGATCAAAGTGGAGCACAGATCCTCTGACCCTGTCCCTATTAATTCCTCAAACTGCGGACCGTATTGGTTTCTTTGACTGGTAAAGGGGTGCGGGTGGTTAGGAGTGTCTGTGGATCTCACGTCCAATAGGAGTTAGGTTTAGGGTCGTGGTAGACTTCGAGTTGTAATATGAGAGTGAATCAGTTTGTGAGAACGTTTTCATTAGTTCCCTTGTAGACATGGCTGACGGACGCAATTACACTCGCATTAGTCCCGAAACACGCAGACGTATTATCGAAGCACTCGAAAGGGGCGATGACTGGCGTATGGTTGCCGTTCTGAACGGAATCAAGTGCAATACCGCTTACATGAAGATTGCATCAGTTATGAAGCGCAGCCTCGCAAAGAACATAGAAGCAAGATTCTGACAGAATCTGAGATTGATATGTTGTTGGAGTGGATTTCCATATACCCGACGGTGACACTGCAATTTTTGAGATTGCGCGTCAAGGCTGAGTTCGAGAAGGAGTTATCGACCACAACGATCAGTCGATACTTGGATGGCCGATACATAACTGTCAAGAAACTGTGCCAAGTGCCCGGTGGCATGAATTCAAATGAGAATTTGGAGCTACGGCGACTGTTTGCATATCGACCGATGGAGTGTTACGTAAAGTCACAGACTATTTGCTGGATAGATGAGACAAATTTCAATTTGTTCTGTACGAGGTCAGTGGGACATTCACTGAAAGGAACGAGAGCATGAATCACTGTAACAAACAGCCGAGGCCGTAATCTCCATTTGAATGGAGCTATGACATCAAACTCGTTAATAGGCTATACGACGAGGCGGGGAGCATATAACAGCAACGATTGCAAGGGCTGGCTACGAACCCTGCTAGATCAGATGAAGATCAGCACACCAATGTCAGACATTGTGCTAATATGCGGCAACGCACCGTGTCACACTGACCTGGAAAGTGTGTTTACTGAGGAGTTACATAATGGAGGACAACTCTTACGACTGGCACCCTGTTCGCCCATGTTGAACCCAATTGAGATCAGTGGTGATGCCTTCCACTCCTCATCTCGTGGTCGCCAGGTTAGACTGAGAAAGAAGCCTGTGTCATCACCCAGTATCACTCATTAAATGGTGCCCTGGCAACTCGGTCTGATATTTGATTGACCGCATTTGGAGTTGGCATCTAAACTCAACAATAATCAACCAACCGGACCCGAGGATCAGTCAGAACAGTGAAACCCACAGATAATCCTAACCACTCGCACCCCTTTACCAGTCAAAGAAACCAATACGGTCCGCAGTTTGAGGAATTAATAGGGACAGGGTCAGAGGATCTGTGCTCCACTTTGATCGCCAACCCCGTTCTCACAGAGCAAAGCCGTTGACGTCCCTTGAATAACCCATACCACTTCCTCTATCAAAGTAGTCAATCCGAAATGCTCTAATTAAGATTGGTTGTCCCTTCCAGTTAGTTGGACCAATCGCGTTCTTGCCGTCACGTCCAAGAGTCGAACGTGGAAATTCTAATGCACCAAAGTGATTTGCTTTCATATGAAATGGAAAATCTTATGCTTAAAATGGAAACGGATATATAAAATGGTATAGACTGAGGGAACAGCAAAAGGCCGCACTTTCTTGGGACGACTAAAACTGCATTAACGATTGGCGAATGATAACTGAACTAAATACGTGCGGTAACCAAATAGTGTCGTCAAGCCCTAAGGTAGCCGATAACTCCAGGCTGACGTGGTGAAATACGTTTGAAATTTAAAGGGAATAAATGACTAGGAATCAAGTCATCGTAGCACGTTGCTTTTCTCAATCATACTTTGGACCATGGCCATTGTTTCTGCCCTCTAGTCAGCAGATATGCAGAAGGTGAGGGTCCTGATAATGATACCGAGCACACTGTACTCCGACCACAAACTTGGTTGCTTAGAATATCTTAAGGTCAAAGTAACTAATACGGTCATATTTCACAACCAGACATGCCAGTCAGACGATTGACCATATTCGCACATGTACGCTCACATCCAATACGAACGCAACTACGTGTTGTGCTCGATGTAATCACTCTGGCCAATCAACCCGCAATGCAAATGAAGTATCTGCTCATTTCATGTGGGCCCTGTGAATGACTGATGTTGATCACAAATGATGTGAAACGGCTGAGAAACAATGGTCCAGGATCAAAAACTATCCAAAAATGGTCGTGGGCAAAAAGGATCAATCATGATGCGAAAATCGGAAGGATAAGGAGAGAGGTAAACAACAAAGCAACGGAGCCTAGTTGATCGAGGATTTGATCAGAAGCACGTTGCATTGATAATGCACGTTATTTGGCAATGCTTTGTTATAAACGGCCTGGTTTGTCGGTGTATCGTAGATTAGGAAATGGATATTTGGTGGTGAGCGTCAAGTCATATTTTTGTTCAAGCTCCATGTTTGCACATACTTAGACGGTTTGATCACGTAGACTGTTAAACTGCCGATGTTGTGGCCGACTGACGTAAGGTGCCAGGTGGACAGGTGACCTGGCGCAGAGAAATGAAGTCGTTCACCAAAGAGTTGGTCGCTGTATATCGAGTTCATCTCCTGTAACTTACAAAGTCGATGGATAGGGAAAATAGGTGGGGTGGATTTTAATCAAGCTCAGTGACAAATGTTGTCGTTGTTCGGCTAAGTTGTCTATGAAGGAATTGTGTGTAATTGAGCGGGACAATGGAAGCCGTAAAGAAGTTATCTCTCTGACGACACTCTACTTTCATCTATAGCTCGGCTGTCCATTCGCAAGGTTTAGAGGTCTTGATGTTGAACGTCTGAGTATAAACATCGTTGTTTTTATTGGTTGTTTTATTAGTCCTCCCTGTTTCTTTCTTCCCGCCTAGGGCTTGCTTTTTGCATGGTTGCATGACAGTTAGATGGCAGCGTGAACCAATGATACATTGCTGTTTTTGATAATCATGGCTCTGTTAGTTTTGGTTTGTCTACGTCAAAACGTCATGCACAAAAAATTATGATAAGATGTAGACGCAGGTAAGTGAGAAATAAGATGATAAACAGGTGACTTGATAGATAAAACTAGGTGGAAGGGGTGTCAATGGAAGATGTCAGCTTTAGAAATTATGGAGAATTTTCATGTAACGTGACTGGATGAACGGGTCACATGTAGAGGCCGAGGAAAGTTTTAAAACAAGGGCGAACATGATATAGTCGACACTAATAAACAGGAAGGAGGCGATTCACAGCGAGCATAACTGCACTTTATTTTAATCATTACTACCGAACAGCTGAGAATAGGAATAAGATAGCCAATAGACAATAACAATTGCGATCGAAATCGAACGAGAAAAATACGTCGAAAAACCGGTTCATGAAACGGTTACATAAACGGAGGATGAAAAACTATTTGAGTAAATTTATGATTTGCGATCATATGAACTGTTGAAACAATAGAAACGTATCGCCCCATCAGCTTAGGAAAAAAATAACCTATGATGACTTTAAGTCATCTTTTTTTGTTTGTTCCAAATGTTCAGGGAAAAACATTTTGAAAACAAGACAAGATAAATATCCGAGTAATTTTTCTTAAACTTTTGAGGTTTGGGAATCCCGAAAAAAGGGGTTTCAACAACAACGGCTACACCAACGATTTACTTCGCATTACCACAATACATGTGATGGTCTTGTTCATCTCAAGCACTATACGATCCAGTAAGCAAGAGAATGACAAAATTAATCTGTAACATCTGTTGACCCAAGTTATAGGAGTGGACTGACAAAAGCAGATTCAATCAAATTCACAATTTGAAACGATGATTGTGTAACCGTCGGCAAACAGATATTTCCCAATCTTTAATGACCGATTTTCGTACTCACCCATATTCACTCACTCATATTCATTGTGGTGTAATTAGCCTAATGATCGAACATAGAAAACGAGTCTTGTTTGCCACTCTACTGTTCTAGTCTTCAGTGAGTATTTCCCAACGGGGTTGCAGAATGACTCGCGTGGAGACAGTGGGTAAAAACCACGATGTGAAGTAAACTGCATAGGGAAGATTTTTTCGTTTGAATTATTAACTGGCTATTAGTGAGCACTCTCCTGCAATTAAACCGTCTATCATATTTGAACATGGTATAAACCTCCAAGGAGACTTCAGGTTACATCTGTTAACATCCTGGCTAGCTCAGCAGTGCATGAGATTTCTTGAAAACACCACGCTAGAGTTTCGGTTGTAGTCACCGATCTTAAAACAAGTAAAATCGACTCGGAGTACTTTCAAACGTAGTAAACCTCGAACACGATGAGCATCGCCCTAGTGAATATCACCACACGAAGGACATTATGTAGGTTCCTGAAGTGGTTCCGTTGAAAATCACTTCCACTCTATCCAGACAACGGACAGTTAAGTTGCCACCGTATAGTACAACCAGGCAACTTGTGTAGAAACGCCGAACCATCAAAAAAGCGTCAGATTATGTATAAGTGTAATACACCATACCGGTGTGACAACTGTGTAGATAGTCCCATTTCGGCCGTACAAGTTTGTTCTATCATCCTCCGCGCAAATCATTATTTTAGGCCCAGTACATCGGTTTATCGACTGTAATTCCAGCCTTTATCGTGTCAACAGCCTATACCCCCTACTATAGTTTAATTCATCTAAAATGTGGTTGTGAACCAAACTGTCAAGTTAGAGTGTCTAACTCTCAAAACGCCGTCTGATGTTGAAATAAAAGCTGAGTCGTTTAACAACTGAAAAAACGGGGAATCGGTAGTTGATACCGGAAGCACCGCATTGAAAACATGTTTTGCAAAAGAAAGATATCGCATAAGGCTCTGGGGAAACGGGACCTTGTGGTTCAAGAAGAAAAGGGTCCATATGAAGAAGTAGCATTTAAGCTGAGTCATAGGGGAGTCCGTACGTCATACAGTGCGTTAAATGGTAAAAGAAGATCTCACGCAAGTTTCGCACTAAACATCATGTCATACAAGCTACAGAAGACGGTACTGATAAGGTGCAAACGAGTAATCTATCGATTTATCAGGTTACAGATTATGACAGATCAGGTTAGACTTATCGGAAAGTCAGATCTCCGTCCTCACTCAGAAAATGTTATCGGAGGTAAAACGTTTGCGGTACAGACTGCACTAAGTAACGCGAGATATAACTATGACACAATGAAATTTGGATACGTTTTCCTCCCCAAACTCATTAAGCCGCGCTAGATTTCGATAGACATGTGACTCAGTTCAGACCAATACCGGGTTTTGCATATGGTATACCTATTAGGGAGTTTTACAACCCTAAGAGTTTGATAAGACCTTATCGAGAACAAGCCTGCTATAATTTTATTCTGTAATTGAACGTCTGTTGAATTCTGGTTGTAACTGAAAGCTGGATGGGTTTAGCTGCCTATGAGACATTGTAAACGTGAGTAATAGCCGCTAGTTTGGAAATCTTACAAATAGATAAGTGCCCCTTACCCAGTTGAAACTTTAGACATCGTTCTATGCTAGCTCTTGGACATTTAGCAATCACTTAAACCCAGGTCACGTTGAATAAACAGCAGTGTACATCAAGTGAGGCAGCGCGGTATTAGACACGAAACAGCTCGATGTGGTCATCGGGATATAAATTGAGTTACTTAAAAGTAGTGAGTAGCACATTCTATTACGAAACTACACGTTCACATTCCCAGTCAGCAGGCGTCCTCATAATGAACACTGTATCCATTGTCCGAATGCCCGCTGCAAGTAGGGGGGTATGGACTAATCATAATAAAATCACCCAGAAAACTACTGAAATAAAATAGTGGGTATGACATTAGCCTACAATCGTAGCGGGTAATGAATGCATGAGTTAGGACACAGAACTAACCAGCGAAAAGCTCAGCGCTTCCGTAAACCCGGCTTGTGCTATTTCCGCACGTAGCATATCGGATAATCGATTGATCGATTGACTACGAGCAATGCAGTAGGTCTGAGGTAATTGTTCCGGGATGTTGTCGTACCCGTGAGCGATCGCCACATCTTCCACGATGTCACACGCGTGCAATATATCATGTCGAGTGGGTGGTACACGTACCGACAGCAATCCGGAGGAACTGGCTAGAAAAAGTATGAGAATAAGGAAAAGTTCTACTAAACGGCTACATAAGTTCGAATAATAGCTGAACTGAAAAGAGGACCAATCTAAATCCGACAGCTCCGTTGGTTATTATGTACTTCAAATTGCACTTGCAACAGATACAAAAAAGTGAGGACGACAGCAGCCTGGGCCTCGAAAACAAAGCTCGGATTTGCACAACAAGAAACAAAACACAAGACATCCATCAGAAAGTGTAAGCTAAGAGTGCACGTAACAAAACAGCGACATCCAAATAAACAGCTTTAATGGTTAGACGGAATGGAAACTGCGGTCCGCAGGTAAGGGATTCCTAACTAGACACAGTGAATGGTCAATAAGAAGGAAGAACCAAGTAAGGGTCCAGCTCGTGGTCATCGGACTGATTTCAACTGAAGAGAAATAGAAACAACTAACACACCTCCTCCAGCCTAACTGATAATGCGTCGTTTCGTAAGATCTACGGAATACGGCGGCACATGACTCAGGTGATTAGGATGCCACGACTGATTAAGCATAAACGTGGTGCGCATGTTGGAACTTTCGTAATCTAAATCAGATGTACTCTGTAAATAGTTGTTAAGGTTGTGCTTATACATGAGATCTGTAAAATGTGTCACCCGGCGACGATAAAAGTTAAAAACACCTAAGTAGATGGAAAAAATAGAGGAAACCCTCAAAACAGTTGGTAGATAGAATGGCGACTGTTCAAGCGATATCGACAACAACCGGATGTTCACAGCCCGATGAGATGTCACTAATACGATTCGAAAAGGAACAATTTACCAGTAGCCCGATTGCTGACAAACTGTTTGAGTCAAAATGAAAGTAGTAATGAAACTGAACATAAGGTAGATAATTCAAGTAAGATTCTGACGTCGGTACAAACTGCAGTGAACACGTTCAAAATTCGGCAGAATTCGTTTCCATAAACGCAACGTTAAATTCCAATACAAAGTCAAACTACTCCTCCGATTCAACCAGACCAGTATGCATCGAATTAGAAGAAACGGTTGAGACGACGTATGAAAATATGACCAACCCGAAACGGTTCAGCTGTACAAGCACTGCCAACGAAGAGCTAGTCAGATGAACAGTACGTACGTCATCAACGACATGGCAAAGTTTAGTATTACCTGACTTACGTATGGTTGGGCTCGAAGGTTTCTTCCCCAACTCCATGTCCGATTTAGACCGTCCGTTCTCAATTGCAGAAGTGGTTATGAGACCCATACGGTTTAACAAAGCGACAACTTCGGATGCTGTGAACTGTGTGCCCAGCAGACGGTTAACGTAATCAACACTGACGACTTCGTCACGATATTCTAGACGCTGAACGCAGATATGTAGATGGGTAAAACATGAGAACGGAACCGCGTGGGAAAAAACAGTTCACAAGGGAATACAAAGTCATAAAGATGTTATACAGCACGTGGACTCGGCCTCAAGTGTTCGAAATATGAAGGGTACTCAAAGTTCCGCAGCGTCACTAACCTACACAGTGGAACGCTATTATAACGATGAAAATTCCTGATTCCGAAATGTCCCGTGGAAACAGAGGAGGTTATATGTTCATTATAACGAAAGCACTTACCACGAACAAATTAACGATAGACAAATATTTGTGTTCGCTACAGTGAGATGTACATCGTGAACTGCACATTAATTAAACTAATGCCACTAACGGATATCAACGATTACAGGTTTACACGTCAAATTCATAACTGAAAATCTTATCAGGTGTGTGGGGTTGAGTTAATCGTATGTATCACTATACCTGCGCAGAGCGTCTCACGTTATCGAAACCAAAACCAAGCCTGTGCCAATCTTATTTGGATTGCGACCCATCTTTAGACGTTGATGAAATTGCAAAAGAACTTGGTAGGTCGCACGCATCAAGACAGATAAACATCACTCAGTTTTTTGTTACACATGTCAAGTATACATGAAATGAATTTGTTTTTGTATGATAAAGCATACGAAGTACAAGTCATCAATTATGAACTAGATAATCCGTAGGCCGGCCAACGATGAGCTAGTATGACACTCACGAAATAAGCTAGATATCTAGTAAATCTCATGACTCGTTCCATCCCACAAGAGTATATATATATATACTCTTGTGGGATGGACTTCGATCTTTAGAAGCAAGTAATGTAAACAAAGTGGCCCTATGGATTTAAAGCTATTTTCAAGTGTAAGCGCTGATCCGGTTGCTGAAAGGTCGATCACTTTTCTTTACGTAACACATCTCAATCATATGAAACATTATAAATCACTCATTCGTTTTACTCCATAAAATCAGCAGCTGCATCGTATCACTGGAAACTGCACAGCGTAATAAGCTTCTGGATCGTCGCGTTTTCATGTACCTTTAACAGCCGTCTGAAAACAGCGCATAAACGGTACTTGCAAGAAAGCGTCCATTGCGGTACATTAATTTGACAAAAATTTCTTCCATTAGATTGTTTCTAATAAAAGGCAATCCATCGTCACCTTTTTTTGGAGAGATAAAAATAAACAACTTTTGCTTCCCGTCACGCCAGCATCAGCATTACAATGAACAACAATACGTCAGTGGCTAACGCTGGCGCATACTGGCCATACAACCATGGAGAAAAGAAGTCTTAACAAGGAGGCGAAAGGAAGGGAAGGGGGGGGGGTGATGCCCAAATACCAAAAACACCTACACCCAAACTCAAACATCCAACAGCAATGTGGTCACCTCTAGCAATCAAACAATCAAGTTGCAGTTTCATCAGAATCAGCTGTTGCAGTCGATGGGAGCAACGGCCAACGAAAGTGCGAACAAGGCGATAACGTACGAACGTGTGATCTGAATCCAGTTATGTGATTCAATAGAAACGACAGTTTAGGATGGAGCCATGGCGTCTTCAGTTGGCAGCGGAGGTCGGGTGATTGAAGACGGGGCTTATCAAGGCAGTATTACTATGGTTATGTATAAAGCTATACCAGCTGAATGATGACTAGAAATGCGCACCACACTGTACGTTCTCGAATACACGTAACTTAGGAAGCGGATGAGTTCATGTTGACACAGGTGGTGGACATTATACTTCATTAGGAACCGGTAATTAAGGTGTAACTTTGTGGCTGCTTAGTGCTCGTAATTAAGTGTAGGTTTGGCGGTAAATCGAAAACCGGTCCGGTTCCGAGATAAGCCAAGGTATCCACAACTAACGAGCTTTGTTCAAAGTAAAACGCTAGCGTTACTTCATGATCAGGTAGAAAATACTGAAAATGCATATTCCGATATGAGATGTGTTGAATATTTTACGCGTCTGAAAGAATATTAATAGTACCAGTTCAAATAGACGGAAAAAGTAGACACCAGGTTAGAATTTGTTACAGAAGAGCAATTAAAATTCGCCGATGATTGAGGTCATAACTTCTCGTGTACCCACAGACCGCTGGGATCGTGCTTACCAACTAACGAAAAATGTAAAAACTTACTGGGAAAATATGACGACTGCCATCATGTTGTATTACTTCCACGGGTTCAGCACTGAAGGTTAAAAAATAAACAACCGACAAGGAAAATATGCTATCCGTGTAGAACTCGAAGATCCATAAGAGAACAAAAAGTATGATTTAGATTACTGATCAGCATAGAGCAGAGAACATAAAACACCCGATATATAGATAAAATAGATAAATTCATAGAATAATGGCTTAAGCACAATTTCAAGTTTTTGAAAAGAATGAGTGCAAGTACGTGACAGCCACCATTACTAATATTAGTTGAAAAAAAAAAGAACTCACGAGTAAGGAATATCACAGTATTCTGAGAACATGGTCACTAGTGTGTCCAGAACAACTGATGTCTTGTGGAGATCGACTCCAGTCGCTTCAATGAAAAGATTACGGGTATGCACTGATACACGACTATGCTCCCCTTGAAAGTAAAAAAATTTAAGGATTGTTACTGATGGGAGGTTCCTGCTTAGGGCTGTCAGCCTACATTACAAGTATGAAAATAATGACGACTACACGGGACAAAATAAGCATATATAACTAGATCTCAAAACGGCAGTTAGTTTTATCTTTGTATCGACTAGAAATACACAATAGCACTGATGTTTGGAAACATATCTTGGGTAAGCATAGGAGTACATAATCTCAATTTAAGGGTAATGCGTAAACAGTAAAGGTTCCATGTGTTCAGCCAACGAGCTAATAGCTCACCTTGAGAAGATACAGTAACTGTCTTGTTAACTCTAATCGATAACACAATGACAGGGACTTCCCTTCAGATAGGAATCACAGAAATCACCAACTTGTTGGGCGATATTTTAATTACTGGTGAGTAGCAGGGTATTTGACTTATAATGAGTTAAACACCCCCAAAACAGATCGCAGCTGTTGAATTCCAATATTTTACAGTGAGCGCATTTTGAAGAGGCATTAGATTCAAGTTTGTTGACGTTAGAGCTCGTCAGTAGTGCATATCCCTGCCACTCACAAGTGAAGGTGGCCGTGCATTTCCAAACGATGATTCAGTCGTGCCTAATGTGAAGTCAATGGTGCGGCGGTCAAAACGGTCGACTCACGAAAGCGTGGCCGTAGTTCTAGTCGTGGCAGTAGCAAGGATAAGTACTATTGACGAGCTTTAACAAGAGCAAAATTGGAGCATGGTGCTTCTTTTCGAAATTGGCTGACTGGAAAGTCTATGGTCAGTTGGTAGTGATGTTCAATTTATATAATAAATCAAAATCCCCTACTACTCACTTTTGTAGTTATGCGGTATACTGAATGATATGTGGAATTCATGTAGTCAGATAACCTGAATTTCAAAGGCGGTTGAGACTAACATACAATATTAAACACCTGGCATCGAGTACAGGACATGGTGAAACATTATGAATAATAATACGGTGCAAATACCCAATGTATGACAAATTGAATAAATTAAGTTCAATAGGAAACGCAAAGTAAAAATAATAACGAATGTTTGGAAACTACGACTACGCTTCAAACTATTATGATAACCAATCGCTTTAACGGATTGTGTACGTGGAGGGGTTTGTGGAGATGATCTTCCATTTTGTAATTATTCGGAAGTAATTTTCGGTGGTAAATGTCTGAATTGCTTATACAGATAACCGTTTCTGTGAACACAAAGACTCCAACTTAGACAGATCGTCCGTATTTTCCTCACTTATGACTTCGGCGTTGATATGAACAAAAACGAGTGAAATCAATTGGAAGATCTAAGCGTGACCGGATCTCAACAAAATATTTTATTGGCCAGTAATACGGTGATGACTGCCCGCCCAGATCAGCCGACAAAGTTACAGTAAGCATTCCACAAGAATTACTCAAATTCGACGATCTTCATTAATATAATCCCAACATTATTCATAATCGATCACGGCTTTTATATCTGGATGAGAAGCCTGACCTTGATCAAGTTGTTATTGTTATTAGATTAACAGCAACCAAATGTGTGATCAGCACTCAGGATTAGTTGCGTAAGCTGCGAACAAATAAATGCGGAAGTTATGAGCTAATCAGAACAGGACTACTGCCCGCTTCCCTTTCAAGTTATGGTCGAAAATGCGATCAAAAAGCGATTAGTAGTCTGGAGGAATGAAAAAAGATCGGAAATAGTTAAGAAATCGACGAATAAAAATGAACTAATGCTAGCATGACAAGTGGTACGAGTTAAGATAGACAGAAACATGCCGGCCGCTTAACGTGGACGGGAAATAGACAGACAGCAAATTCGTACGCAGTGTATATTCAGCATTCATATTCGTTTCAATAGGCTAGATCAACTTTGTTTGTAAATACAGAGTAGTCCCTAGATAAAGTATCTACATACCACAGTTTATCGAATCCTAATAAAGAAACCGGGCTTACCGTTTATTATCGGAGGCATAGAAAGTACGATTCCATTGCTATCCGATATGACTGGGTAACATGGTTTATCTTGTATGATTGGCAGATAAGGTTTTAAGTGAGGGTCCGTCTGAAAAAACATCGAAAATACCCTTAGTAATGACTATAATAAACGGAGGAACTCATGAAAACTGAGAGGAACATTTCTGCAAACATCTAAGTTTAGTCAAGATATACAAACAAAACCTTCTGAAATCCAAGGTAAGAAAACTGAATTATTCAGTAAAATCCGAAAGCGTATCGTACTGGTTATGAGCGGACTGATATACCGCAAGAGCATTCAGGTCAAAATAAGAGAATGATTAAGGTTCTCCTCTGAAGCCTCTGAATCGAGACCCCAAAACTCGAGGCAGCACGGTAAGATAACAATGGACTAGAATTAATTCCATCTATCTGGAATACAAAACCATTCTCACTCCAATCACTAACATGGAAGACCAAGAGACTGTGGTCTAACTGCCATCTATTTCGCGGCGGTATCGCAACGGTCTTCAAAGTTTAGCTCATTAAGTCCTATGCCAGGTGCGTAATCCAGATACTACGACCTTCTATATGGAAACAGAAAACATACTGCCGACAGTGGCAAATATAAGAAAATACTGCTACAGTCTCTTTCATTCGATTTGCACACAACGGACTATAGCACCCACTTTTGTGCAAGTAAACTTTGTAGTGTGTAGGTCGAGCACCTGTACAACTTACCATTAAAATCTGAAACAAATAAGTAGGCCGGGTTTTATATAAACTAGCGAGTAACAGTGTCACTTAACCGGAAACAAGGAGAGGCGTTATTACCGAAATTTGACTGCATAAACAAATAAGAAACACAGACGTCAGTACTACATCAAAAGGTTCAAAAATTAAACTGACCGAGTAAAGTTGCATAAGATCTTCCGCAGTGTATGCCTGTGTTTTATTCAGCGGAATGAATTTGATCTCACGCGGTGGCTTTGCATCGTAAACAAACGGTGGCTTAAGTGTATCCAAGTCATGCGCCCCAATTGCGACAAGGGAACGTTTTCTCAAAAGAAAAAAAGACCGATGGGAGCAGGTGGTTAGCAGTTGGAAATACAAATAATAAAATGCACCTAGGTAAAACGGAAACTGGAAAAACTTTCGATTAGATTTTTTTTAAATGGCTGAATGGTTTGGTAGATTTCTTAAGTTAAAAGGGATCTAACTGCGAAAAACCTAGACCCCAGCCAGATACGGTAAGCGCTCGGCCGGCTGGTCTACGACTCACTCGCCTACTCACTGTCATATGGAACCCACCAAATGAGCAAGGGGATCGACTGCTGCTCAAGTAGGACCTCTCAAATACCCCAGGCTGAAATCTACCAACTCCATTGTTGAGCACTTTATTGCTAATAAGTAGCGCGGTGGATTAGTTTATTCTGAGAAGAACCAACTGCGAAGAATCCAGGCTTTTACGGTAGGCGCGGCAAGCACTCCGTTAACTGAACCACATTTGTGAAAGTGGCCCAGATCAATATGAGGGCTGCGATCGGAAACAATGCTCAGTAGCTTAGTTGGAAACTGTGATCGGAAACAATGTTCAGTAGGTTAGTTGGAAACTGTGATTTCAGTTGACTGAATGTTGTTGTTGTTTGGCCGAGTTGTCTGTGAAGTGAGTGCACGTAATGAGGCGGGGTAGTGTGAGCCGTAAGGAAGCTGTCTTGCTGATGACGCCTTACTTTTATTTACAGCTCGGTTGTTTGTCTATAAGATGTAGGCACCTTGATGTTGTATGTTTGAATATAGAAGTAGCTATTTTCAGCGGTTAGGTCCCTTTCCTCTCCCCTTTCTTCTTTCTTCTCGCTTTCTATACAGGGTTCGTTTTTGTGTTCTTCGTGGTTGTGTGGCAGTTAAGCATCAGTGTGAACCATTGATGTATTGCTGTCTATGATGACGATGAGGAGCCCTGTTAACGAAAATAGTGACCACAGTTTACACGACGGTTAGAGATGAGGCCCAACCGTTTTCGGTCTTGACCTCATTCTGGAGTCAATTCAATGTTTGTGACCCTCACGAAATGGGACTCCTGAAAAACGCATAATTCTCATCAACACGACTCCTAAAGGAAAATATCCACTTTTATTTTATGCTGTCAGACAAAGTAAATGATGAACACAGATTTCAGTAACTTGAAAACAAGCATTAGGGAAAACGAGTAAATCGGGAAGTGCACATATTTTCAACGTGACGGACAAGCTCAAACTATTCGGGGAGATTCATTCATGTTTTCAATTCGATGAGTACAATTCGCTGAAAAACAAAATGAGAGCAAATTGTCAACTGGAAGAAAACCACTTCACAAAGACCAATCGTTTATTCATAAGTGTCATGAGCCTGATCAGGCGGTATAGTGTCTCGAGCCACTAGTCACAACGGCGACGGAAGATATCCTCAAAATAAGACAGAAACAATCTAAAGCTGAGACGAAGAACCGGAAACGTCACAGGCGGAAGCTCAACACTGACTGCGGCATGCTGCTATCTTGAATAACATTTCTAACCAGCGATCTGAATGACAATGAAGTCTCTAATTGAGTGGACGACACCTACGAACTCAATGGAATAGTCGAAAATCGGATATTTCGTCGTCATGCTCGTGTTCGACGACCTCGCGATGATACCCAGCCATTGTTCTTAGAAAATAAGATCATATGCGTTAGGTGCTCAAAAAACATACAGAATACGTGGCTCAACAGTTACGGACCGTTGATTTGAATTATTTGACCACATGATCCCGCTATTCCGGGTTTTTCGAAATGCGCGCAGAGGACGACAACCATTACCATACATAGCTATTCTTTCGGTAAATTCGTGACGAACGGACCACGTTTCCGAATGACGGAGAAAAATGTGTTGCACAAAGGCACTATAGACTCGCTTCAAGTGACAACCGGAAGTCATTTCGACGCCACATATGGCGCCGGTTGGTAAAGTCAGTAGACGTTCTTTTGATTATCAGTTATATTTTATCCGAAATGGGTTTACCCATGGAAACGAAAAGGTTCAGTTCTAGGTGGATTGCTTATAACGGAGAATGCGCAGATGCATTTTGAAAGTGTGAAATTCCATAAATGTACGTTGACACAAACAACAGCAGAAATCGGAAAGCTTTTACGCAGACATTCCTCTAACGCTTTAAGCCAACAACTCGCAAGAGGCCTAGTTCAGAATCCCATTTTCGATGTACCTTCACTTACCAAGGAAGTTTCCACGTTAGCATTAACGAGAACATTTCTTATCCGATTCGAATGAGTAATTATCAAATGACAAAGTCGTTTACTGAAATGCTGATGGAGACTTTTCAAATGAGCTTCAGATATGAAAACGCACTTTTTCTGCCTGTGTGATATTGTTTGATTGGAATAAAAACAGCGACTCGGAAAATCGTAGTCTCCAACCTGGCAGATGACACCTATCGATTCTCCCTAATGGAGTATGAAGTATCACCATAATTTGTGGTCATTGCTGTGGTCGTTGCCTGCTTCTGTGCAACCGTCGGCGGTCTCGGTAAACAGTGTCGGTCGAGTCACGTCTGCCCCAGATCTCTTCCCGTAGAAATTCACGACGTGGTAACGAAGTTCTCCCGGCAAATCGAAAAGGCGCGAAACCGGCTACCATCCTTATTCATCTCATAGGTCAGTGAAGATAAAAAGGACGAACAGGAGTAGTAGGATCAAACTGTTCGTGCCGAGTGATATGCGACAGGCCGAACCACACAGGGACAAAGACAGTGCTTGAGAACAAGGGAAATCAAACCCGGATAAACGAAGTTGCAACGCTGACTGATCGTAGAAAATGGCCGGAGTCAGCAAGAGACGAGGAAGTGTAGCATATGGAAACGAGACTGCACACCAACCGGTTGCTATTCCCAAGTGTCCGGTGCAGGAAACGTTCGGTTGAAATATGGAATACGTGACTAAATCAGCACAAATTGTGCAACTGCATTGTTTGATTAACTGGTCGTGCATCAGTCTTTCGAACTACACACTGCCGAACTGCTTAGTGCGGGTTAACTGACTCAAACAACGATGGCCAAAAACAGCGAAGTAGTTGATAACGTCGTCGCAAACGGGCCGTATGGATAAGCAAATAAACATCAAACTGTCACAAACGTAGTTGGGTTGATGATACAACATTAATCAAGAAAAATTCTATCGCAGAAATGTCAGTCTTGACTTGAACAAGTAGATAAGACTTATAAAGCGATCCCGGTAGGATACCTGGTTCCTTAATTCACAAAACGCCACACTTATCCGAAGGTACTGGGTAGAGTTCAAAGAATTTTTGGTTTTCATACAAGGCATCTGCCATCATATGGCAAAACGTTACATGCAAGTTGCCTCGCCTGTACAGGAAGGTTCTCTGACCAACTAAACTGCAGCAGTAATAACAACCCAGATCATCTTACTAAAAGGTACGTCGAATAGGTGTTTCACTTCTTTGAGCATAATTTGGTCTCGGAATCAAGTATTTTTACCACGCGTCAAGTCAGCAGGTTAATCAAAGGCTTGTACAGAAGTCTGAAAAAGACACGGGTCACCAATCACAACTTTGTCAAAGCCAACTGATTTAGAAAGCAACGTTTATGCATCTTATAGGCAAAGCATACGACTAGGATCTGTAAAATACATGAATTACATAGAAGGAAAATAAACTCTTTCAAAGCTCAACCTTCCGATACAGCATAAAAGTAATTATGGGGTGGATTCTTACTTCTTCATTAAACAGACTCGCCGTAGAGGAACGAACATTATTCATTAACCTGTTAATGAGTTCATAGGGTATTACAGGAAAGAGAAAGACCTGTGTTTGTGCGTTCCTGCCACTGTGTTGGTCGAAGAAACAATGTCTTCGACGGCCCATGTGTGTGAAGATCTTGTGAATGGAGATAAATAAAACAATACTTCATTGGAACTTCCAACGTGAAACCACGTCAGCAAACAGAATCAAAACATACTGAAGCGAAGTTCTGTCAGATGTGCCCATTTAGAGACCAGTGGAAGCGGAATTTTGATCAGGGAACCTGTAATGCAGGTTGTCTCTCATGTAGGTGCGGATGAGGCGAAATTACGAGACTTTTAACTGATTTAGCCGTAACCAGAATTAAGCGGTGCATTTCAGTGTG
The DNA here is from genome assembly GCA_014338405.1 of Paragonimus skrjabini miyazakii. Taxonomy (NCBI): domain Eukaryota; kingdom Metazoa; phylum Platyhelminthes; class Trematoda; order Plagiorchiida; family Troglotrematidae; genus Paragonimus; species Paragonimus skrjabini miyazakii. The sequence goes on from JTDE01021141.1 coordinate 18,819, forward strand.
CACAGGCCTCAAGAGGGAAGCAGTTCTGTCGGGAAAGTAGCCTGTGTGCTCTTTTATGGTATGTGCTCACAGCCTGCAGCAACTTAATGAAGTAGAATGGACGTCAGAATTCAACCAAAAACTGAGATTCACCTAACTCGCGACAGCATTTGGCTACCTTCTTTAGTATGTGAACAATTATCACATGAGCCCAAGCTAGAGGGAAATTCTCAACCATCAAAACCGTACGAAACAACCACACCAAAGCCTCTATAAGTATCTCCGACCGGTATTTGATCGTAAGGACCAGTGACCTTAAAACGCATAAAAACTGAGGTAGGCGTGTGCTTCAGTTCGTGTACGCAGTTCGAAGTCTACAGAACAGGGAACGATACTCCAAATATGTGGCAGTGATAGAGCAGAAGCTGGGAGGTCAGCAAAATCTCTCCCTAAAGCGTTCCGCCATGTGACAATCTTCTCGGTTAATTATCAGCAGATATCCCACCTGTCTTATCGAAAGTTTCAGTAAAACATGGACGCCTAGGAATATGAATATGAGTTAAATTGAAAAGATTGCAAGTGTTCCATGGAACAGAATTTACTTGCAATTCTTTACTATATTTAGTCAGCCCAGCTTTCCGATGAGTAAGTAGACCAGATTTGGGCTTATTAAGAATAAGCCCCCACAACTAGTCGCATAAACTGTTATAGGAGAAATTCTGTTTGTCCTTCAGAAACTGCAGACTTCTGAAAAATTCATCGTTTTCTATGTTGATGGGTTGATGTGTCACACGTTACCCTGCCTACCGGTTGAGTCGCTTCCGACATTTCGACTCAACAGTTGTGATCTGCAAGCGCTGAAATGCAAACATTACGTCTTAAACCCATTTAGTGCATCGTACGTCGTTCAAACGGTCAGTCGATCAATTGCCTACTACACCTGCGTGTGCGTACATGCCAACAGGGTAGTGGTGATATTTACATTTCGAATCGATGCGTAAATGCTTGTCGACTGTTGTGGCCAGGGAATAAAGTTACCGACCAAGTTCGAGTCAACAACCACATGAGAAATCAGCCGTCTTAGCAGGATACAGCAAGCAGTAAAAAAATTATCAAACTGGTTATGGTACAATGAGGAATGGCAAACCATGCAGTTAATGACGAGGTCAATGCCAAAGATGTGTATACGATACACAGTTGCTCGAAGATTGTTCGGTCACACGTTCAACAATGGTGTACACAGTACCATCCGAAAATATCGTTTCCGGTACTATCGCAGAGTTCCTTACACAGGTGCACTTAGACGATGCAGATCAACGGGGAACATCGACTGTCGAATATTGAACGACTATACGTACTCGTTCACTGAAGTAATATTTTGCCCCAAAGTAACGGTTCGAACACCCTCACTTTTTGGGATGCAGTTGAACTGTTTTGATCCAGGTCCACAGTTCGGGAACAAAAGGTAATGGGACATTCTGTTGTGATGTGTCATAAGCGAGACTGACTGAAGAAATTCATGGATATTATACCGTCACATGTTACAAAGGTACGCAAAGCCATCATCACCATCATCCTAGCAGCCGTGAGCCTGACCAGAAGACACTGTGACTCGGGCCGCCGCTCACCCCAATGGTGAGGGAGAATATCTTAGAAGAAAACTTTACTAAGGAGGTTGAAAATTAATAAAAGACTAAGCGGAAGTTCTAGGAATGCAATGGATGTAGGTACACCATTGACTGCTGCACACATCTCGGACTAGCGATTTAGGTGATCACGAGGACCCCAGCCAGGCAGGTGACACCTAACCATTCTGCTCAGTGGAGCAGTCGAGGTCTTCAAATTTCGTGACGACGTTGTTACTTGACCACCATGTGGCTTTACCCAACTGTTGATGGTCTCAGTATATAGTGCTCGGTACGGTAAACGCTCAGCTGGCATACGGAGTTCGTGATTTAACCATCGCAGGCTGTGTATCGTGATTAATTGACTAATTGATCGCGCATCCCGAGCGTTCCGGAATACGCGCCGGCGAACGACCACATTGCTGACGCGACCAGTTCATTTAATATGGGCTAATTGGTGGAGACAACGATGGCCAAACACCGGAAGCTTGTTGATATCTTCCTTTCGAACAAGCCACATTTCCGAACCACAGGGCAAAAGAGAACATGCAAAAGCGGCAACCGAACGTCTTCTCGACGCCAAAGATAAGGCAGTTTGGCAAAGACAACTTGTGCTTTTGCTATTCTCGCTGAGATCTCATCAGCAATATTACAGGCTGACGAGAGGGTACTACCCAAGTATGTGAAACTGTCCAGTCTCAAGCGGATTACCTGCAATAAGGAAAGTAAGAGTGGAAATCCCCAAGTCTTGAAGTAACACTGCACTTTGAAGGTGCGAAGTGCATTCCATATAAACCAGCCCGGTCACTCACCTTCTTCAGCACGGTCTGCATGTCTTCGGCAGAGGGACTAAGTAAGGCAATGTCGTCCGCGTACTTCACATCGGTCAATCTAGTGCTAGGAAGAAGCTCAACTGCGAATTCACTGGATTCATCAATCACACCCTCCATAATGCCATCCACAACAAAACTGAACAGGAACGGAGAAATCGAACACTCCTGACGAACACCACCAGAAGTGATGAACGCCTGAGACAGTTGTCCATAAATTCCCACCCTGCTTACAGAGTGAGCAAGCAGTGATCTCAATAGATTCACGTATTTCCCTGGTAGTCTGTCGCGGAGAGGACAACTCCAGAGAACGTTACGAGCAACTGGATCGAAAGCAGCATTTAGGTCCAAAAACACCACGACCGCCGGCTGTCTGTAAGAGTACTGATGTTCCAAAACCTGTCGCAAGGTGAATATGTGATCAACGCACCCTCGACCCAATCGGAATCCTGCTTGTTTTTCGCGTATCTGACTTTCTCTGGGATTAGTGAGCCTACACAATGCAAGGCCGGTGAGTAACTTAGACGCAACATACACCAAACTGATGTCTGTGGTTGTCACATAGACTTCGGGCCCCGTTTTTGAAGACGGGGATTACTGTTGATAAGCACCAATCACGAAGCACCTTTACAGTCCCCCAAATTGTCCGGAGGAGTATCATCAATTCTGATATCAACCTTTCTCCACGATTCTTGAACAGAGAAGGAGAGAGGAAGTCTGGTCCAGAAGCCTTATTATGCTTCAATAACTTGAGTTCCAGAGCAACTTCTTCCGGTGGAAGGCCGTGTGGAACACAATAACTGACCAATCGGGTCCCGTCGTCCACATGGTCCGGTTGAGACCAGCTAAACTGTTCTTTGAAATGTTCACCCCACCTATCAAGTCGGCGCGATTGACTAGTAAAAAGTGGACCATCTTTTTCACATATGGTCTCACTTACACCGACTCGACGGCCAGTACAACCACAAATCAGGGAAAAAGCCTTCTGTTATTCCCAAATAAAAAGGCTCTGTCCATCTCTTTCGATTGTTCGACCAAGTAGTGTTCACGGTCTTTGCGCAAGCTTTGTCAGTTTGCATGTAAGTTCTCGATGGTCCTCATCGTATTCAGAAGCAGGTGGGTTCGAGCGACGCTTGTTCATGAGGTCTATCGAAGTGAGGGAAATCCAGTTCTATCGCAACTGAACGGCTTCCTCAGAACAAACCTGTTCACGGCATGATTTCGTAGCTGATCTGATTTGTTCCCAGTGTTCGTTAGGATCTCTCGCCTGATGTCAACTGGGTAACTTGTTCACCAGTGTTTCTCGGTAAGTGCTGTTTACACTCTCTTCGACTGAATGTCTGTTAAGTATCTGACATTTACGAACATAGGTCAACTGGGCAAAGGAACAAAATAAAATGAATATGCACAACAGGATGGTGAGAGTCTAGGTGAGTGCTCCAGAAGACACGACAGTGACGCCACCCGTAGCTGACTCCCATACGACCAAGCTGTGTCCGCGACTGAAAATCACAGAGAGGTCTCCAATTAACACAATGTCTCCTTCTGTATTGGAATACGGTGCTCGAAATATGGAAACCGTGAGAGACGCACAGCTGCAGCAGCCTTTCATCATTATCAGTGCGTTGTGCCCGGACAACAAACATACCACCCAGCCACTTCTCATCCGGAGAAAGACGACCAAGCTGGGCATTAAAATCGCTCGCTAGTATGATGATGTCTGAGTGTTTAGTTTGCCTCAGAAGGTCAACAAAGGCATCATAGAACGCATCCTTGGTAGCATCCGAATAGCTGTCCGTTGGAGCATACGCCGATATAATGAATACGCAACGTCTTTCTGATTTGCGTCGACTGGTTTTTACCAATGTATTGAGTCTGACAGCGCGCAAACGACTGTTCACTGGGATCCAATCGAGCAAGCATTGCTTTGCTCTGGAATTTAGTGCGATTCCCACCCCAGCTTGACCGTGAGATTCAGCCCCAGCGTCATCAGAAACCCTGAGATAGAAGCGCTTGGATCGACAGCTATCTAGAGGTGAGCTTAAACGGATAATTGTGCTAGAATCGTAGACTCGCGTCTCCAACACACAGCATACATCAATACCCAGACTTGAGAGAGTACTTGCCAGAGCAGCTTGCTGACCGACTTGTCGGAGAGTGCGGACATTGAAGGCGCCAATGTTTATCAGTTGTCTTGGCCTCAGAAAACAAGTATCGCCTGAAGGTACGTGGAAAGCAGAAGACATAGGTGGTAAAATAGTAGGAGTAGT
>JTDE01021142.1:0-31975 GCA_014338405.1 Paragonimus skrjabini miyazakii
CATATGATAATTCGGTCGTGCCTAACGTGAGGTCACTGGCGCAGTGGTAAACACGGCTGCCACATGAACAGCGTGTCTGTGGCAGTGGCGATGATATGCACTACTGACGAGCTCTAATGAGAGAAACTCGAGTCTAGTGATTCTTTTTGAAAGGGGCCGACTGGAAAGTCTATGGGGATGCGACAGCTGCGATCAATTGTGGGTGATGTTCAACTTGAAATTAACCAAATCCCCGACTACTCATCAGTAATCCAAAATTTTGAGTGTTGACCGTCTTCAGGGTCATTAGTATCCGACTGTGCAACTCTGAAGTCGATGCCCAAAAAAGTTCATGTGGACGCCCAATCTTCCCTAACCTACAGTCAATTTAGCTTACAACGCGAAACGACGATTGCGTAACAGCTAGCAAACGTACAGTCCATAAACTCCATTGACCGATTTTTCTCTCATTCCGGTTAGTATTTTTATATTTATTGTGCTGCAGTCAGCCTGATGATGAAACACAGAGAAAAAGTCCTGTTCGCTGCGTTGTTGTTTTCATGATTTCAATAGGTATTTTCGAACAAACTGAACAATGCATTTTTGCTCGCCGTCCTTTATTTCCGGTTCACCCATATCCGTAGTTGTGAACGTGTCACAAACGATTGGTGACAGCCCATTATTAGGTTTCTCAATGAAGCACATGGACCTTCTTTCTAAGTGATAGCCGGTACCACCATCATTCAATAACTTTCAACCCACCACTATATATCACAAAACTCTACTGGTATATCCACGGCACGTGGGATTGACTCAGTACACTTCAAACTCGGCTACCGCTGTTCGTGAGTGATGGACAGTGATGTTCTCATCTTTCGCTAGTCAAACCAAACCAGTGGTGTGATATTTCTTGAAAATTTTTGCTGGACTGGCTTTTGCAAACCAACTTTCAATATCGATGGACTAACCGGTGTAACAGACGTTAGGCAGTCTAGCTGACGGTCATCCTGTATCACAGCTATTTATCCAAGGGGACGGGCCGTTGAGAAAACTAAGGATAGCATGCTCTGACTTCCAAAATCGATGAATTTATGTCAATGGAGATGGACACTGCAAACAAGGTTGACGTTAACTTTATAATTACCATAGACTGAGCTTTGTTTCATTGTCGCGTTACTTATAGTCATACTGCTCAAGTTTTACGATCCTTCGGTGTCATACATTTGGACTGCTATGTATAGTCAAATGACTAAGAAATACCGGCTTCTCTTCACTTGACTTGGAAGTTTTGCACCTGAATGATGAAATCAGCAGGTTCGCTGTTTTAATTCATTCAGTTGGACACTCTTGAATGATGGTAAACAACATGGTTCATTTGGATACATCATGCTACACCACGTTAGGTGGTTCAAACAGGTAGGTTGTCGGAAATGGTACAGTACCGAATCACAAACCAACCGGACACAACGCCGAATTATTCTTTCGTGATTGATTAATAGGTTAACTCCGTATTGTTGATCTTAAAATTATCATAACCAGACAATCAGAATGAAATGGTACCATATAGCGCACATCAATGTGGTACCGGATAACTATAACTATACTATAAATCGGCATCTTTGATATCAGTAGGCATATACGTATAATGGTTTACTGACCGATTTGCATGTTAGTTCTAACAAGGACGTTCCAAAAAATACTTTTAAAGTGTACCTATTCCTAACAAAGGTAAACAGTAACATTCAGTTGGAAATCAATCTATCCATGAAACTCAATTGAATGACTTACCAAAACAACTTTATCTGCGCACCAAAAGACGAACGTCTCATTCGGCAAGCCTACAACTGTCGGAAAATCTATTGGATCGTTAATGTGCATCCAATTCAAATTCAAAATTGCCATCGGTCTGCCCATCGGTACCATCAAGTCCATCACCAAATTCCAGAGTTTTGCGGTCGAGATAACAGTACGGGTATTAAAAAGTTCGCTGTAGTACACATACAGTAAACCGTAGAATAATCTCAACGACTTAAGGTAGATATGATCAAGAGTCGGTGCCTTAGGGTCATCACCAAAAAGTAAGTGTGTCATGGAGAATGTTTGTGGAGTCTCGTGAACAAAATGGCGAAACAGGTGGTACAGCTTTGGAATTTGTATTTCCAGCGACCTTTCAACCGTCACCGAACCAATTTCATTGATTTGTCTTGAAGGGGCTGTCTCCGGGGCAACGTGGGTCCAGGTGAATTTAATTGGTGAACTCGGCATAGATGTAAACAAGTTTGGATCAGCTACTAATTGAAGTATGTCTCCGGTGGAGTAGTGGCGCCGTGGTTCTCTTTGTTCCATTCCGGTTATCCGTCGATGTGTGGTCTCAGTTTCTGAGTCAATGCTGCCGACACATTGATTGTATTGAATACAGCTCACAGAACCACAGTATGATGCATAACTAACAAACCACCATACTATAAACTAAAATATCGGTCGCGTGACTGTCTGAGTAGAGGCATCGTTCGATGGATCACGTAATGTTACAATTTAGTTAAACGGAAATCAACTAATCTGATCTCTTAGAGTGAAATTAAGTTAGTGTAAAAATACTGTAAAAACCGTTGCTGTTCTCCATATAAGTAATCTTAGAAGCATACATGATTACTAATGTTTGGTCCAGTGACAGTTACTGGACATAATTTAAGTTCGGTTAGTGGATGCCATCGGCACTGGTTTGTCCTTAAAGCTGGCTGATTAGTTTGCTGGCTTCTTATCACAATACTAGCTAGCATCGTTAATGGAAACGCATGTTCATTCACTGGTTTAAATGACTATACACTATCTTTTCCGGAGAGTACCATAGAGTTAAAATCATTATAAGCAGCACAAACATTTTACAAAACATCATTATCGTTTTTGTTAGGGCGCCCACCCTGTTACCGTCCCAGAGCGCCCCCGTCGTGAGAAAGAAGAAAAAAACCACTTGACTCAATCCTAACTAGCGGAACTGTTCAAATCGGTTGAGACTTTTTATACCGCTATGCACATTTGCAATCCTAACTCTTTCTCATGATGTGGTGGGAATGTGTGGTCATGACGTGACCCACAAATACCTTGTACTTGTCACCCTAGCGGCACCCCGTTTTGTAGCGGAACAAAGCTTCCTATTTTAAGCGCGTCTTTTAGCCTGTCTTGGGAGCGAATACGGGAACAGTCGCGGTACTATTCGGGACCGAGATTTTTGTGTGAATTATTACCGGGACGAGAATCCGATTTTATCGAGCGCACCACTATACCGAGATTGAACCAGCGTATCGTTTAGGAGGGTTTACAACATTTTTACTGAGGAGTAGTAAAGTATTTGATTTTCATATAAACTGAACATCACCCACAACTGGTCGCAGCTGTCACATCCCCATAGACTTTCCAGTCGGCCCCTTCCAAAAAGAAGCACTGAACTCGAGTTTCGCTCTCATTAGAGCTCGTCAGTAGTGCATATCATCGCCACTGCCGGGACTTGAACCACGGACACGCTGTTCATGAGGCAACCGTGTTTACCACTGCGTCATTGACCTCACACTAGGCACGGAGATTTCCATCGAGTTAAAATCATTATAAACAGCACAAACATTTTACTAAATATTATTATCGTTTTCCTAATCCTTAATGGTTGAATTAAACCAAACAAACAAACAAACAAAAATGCATGCTACACCTGTTACTGATTTATACAAATGGAATATCACTAACACTAGATTGCAGCTTCCGAATTATCACGTGATAATTTGAATGTGTTCAGCATACGGACAGTTACATAGCCGGCAACACGGTTACGGTAACCAGGCTTGACAGGAGTTCCAGTCCCGGCCGTGCCAGGGACATGTACTGATGATGAGTGTTAACAAGAGTGAAACTTAAGTCTGGAGCTTCTTTTTGAAAAGGGTTTGCTCAAAAGTCAATGGAACTGTGATGGCTGTGGTCATATAGGGGAGACGATCCGGTTTAATCAGTCAGAATCTTGCACCATTTTAAAGCTCTTAGATTATTTGCTTTTTTGATTCCGATGTTTGCCGTTGTTTGATTGGCTATTTATACATTTGTTTTGGCTGATCGTACTCCTGTGACACATCCCATATTCATGCTGACAGATTTGTATCCCTTACCTCAAGAATTGCAATAAGGTAAAATAGAGTACATTTAATGCAGGAAGATAGGAGGAAATGAACTCATTTCCACCATTAATCAGAGCTAATTATATCAACCTGTGCTATACGTACGCAGACATCATTCAGTACCAAAAGTTGCAAAGAAATCTGGAAGATGTTAAAGCAGTTAAGCGATCTCGGCCGTCCCATACAAAAGACAATTTCCGACTTTGAATGATTTTAACTTAATTCCAATGGGCATCGCCTTATCTTCCGTGCCCCAATTTCTTATTTCGACTCATGTCTCCCTCCCTGTTGAACGCATGGCTGTACCAAAATAAATAATGCAAATTAGACCTTGGAATGCACGGGACCAAGTGAACTATCACCAATCACTCTCACAGTGTGTGTGTTGATATCTAACTGAGCTGTTTGCGGACACAATCATCCAGTAAACCACACAGTAAAGATGATAACTGTTGGAAAATAGCTGACGTTCAGCTAGCATCGTTGAAGGATCCCCTCAAATTCCATACGGTTGCGTTTAAGTCGATGGGAAAATTTTCCTTCAACCCCTAACGCCGCGAAATAGCTACTCTGATCCACTTTAATTAATTGGTCGTCAACCCCAGTCTACTGTTGAAGTATTTACATATCCTGTTCATTCATTTTTTCCCACATTAAAAAAGAGATGCAGGGCAACCCTTTTTGATGTCCAGGTATAAGGTAATGCTTTTGGAAACATTAACCAAAAAATACTGCTACTTTTTCTCACAAAGTAAGGCATTCAGCGGTATCCGATAGTCCTAATAGATGATCACTTCTTGTGTTAGTTGTATTGTATATGCTGAACTGATTAGGCGTCTTCTGCAGTCGTCAAAACTGCTGGTGGACTCAAAGCAAAATCGTGTTCCTCGTTCATATGTTAGCATTAAGAGAAACTTGTTTCTGTTGAACTGTGCAAATTGCGTCGTATTCAGAGTTTGATAGTCGAGTGGCCACTTTCATCACTCGTTACGTGAATTGTTCTCACAGAAATGGCCGGCTGATATAAGGTAAGCTACTGCCTTGAAATAATTGAAATTTTACAGGATAAATGAACCTTACAATGAATGTGTACATCTGACACTATTTTGAATGATAGTCAGAGGGTAAAGAATAAGAGATGAAAAGAATAAAAATAATCCGTTTTAAAGAACGGTAAGGATCACGAGAACATGAACACAAATAAGGCTAAGTTAATTAAAATATAGAAAACAAAGTGTGACAGAGGAATGACAATCACACATGAAACAAACGCACTTCCAGAAGGGTGACGGCGTTAACATTAGAAGCCGTACATCACCCCAAACTTGTTACGATGGCTAAGCCGATTGAAGTCTAAGGTGGGCATCATGAATGCATGCATAAGGTTTTTGTTTAACGTTGTTTCCTGATGGTATCGTCACGACCGATTCAGGTGGGATGTTACAGGGTGGATATGTCATATTACTGAATGCTGTTTGAAGTACATGCGACTTATCCAGTGTTTCAACTTACACGAATGACCTCAGAGACTCGCGAAGATCATAAGAGGGTTAGCTCCATTCCAGTCATTAGTAAGGTTCTGGCATCCATTATGCTTAGTCGATTCATTGTAGCTCAGAAGACGAACATTATTGGGAAACAGGCACGAGTTCATCCTATACGAGGAAGTAGTGATAACACTTTCACTCGGCTAAGTGTTGGGGCAGCATCATAAGTACCGCCCGCCAACAGCTGCCGTGTTTCTGGACCATAATGGTATGTTTGATTCGGTGGATAGATGCACACTTCGTGACAAATGAGTATCTTCTACGAAAGGCACGTTGGTCCTTGGTGATGAGTTGGAAGTCTTAAAATTTGGCCCAACCACTGAAAGCAAAACAAATGCTCGATACTTTGCTGCATCTTCTCTGTACCCATCTTTGAAGATAGGTAAGATTGTGAACTGTTTAATCGTTTGCATTGGGTTGCACCAACCTAGAAGTAAGGCAGCGGGTATTTGATAGTAATTGTTAAACGAGTTATTTGTTCACTCTTTAAAGGTTCACATACTTAGATGTTTGGACCATGGGTTAAGGGTATCAACTTGTGGTCTGTCGTACAGAATACTCTCTGCCGATGCTGCGGCCGACTAGCGTAAGGTTCGAGGTGGGGTAATTTTGACCCGACGTGGGAAAATGAAGTTGTATACCAAGTACCTTTCCACTGTATGTCAGGTTCGTCTCCCGGGCTGGGAACCTCGCGACTCACAGAGTCATGAGCTGAAGACGTTAGGTGAGATAGCGGCCAAACGAGTTCAGTAGCGTGAGTATTGTCGTTGGTCAGCCCAGTTTTGTGTGAAGTAGGTGCACCGAATGAAGTGGAATAATTAATGTCGTCAGGAAGCTATCTTGCTGATGACACCCTACTTTCATTTATAACTCGGTTATTTGTCTGCAAGATGCAGACATCCTGATGTTGAATGTAGGCGTATCTATTTTTAGTAGTTAGGTCTCTCTTAATGTTCTTCTGCTTTTCTCTTACCGGTCCGGGTTTGCTTTCTTTCTTCATAGTTGTATGGTAGTTGAACACCAATGACAACTACTGACGAATTGTTGTTTATGATGATGATGGAGTGGAGAGCTTCGTCTTGCGACTAGTTAAAATTTTGGTCTGTTCCGTTACTGCTTTCATGACGAAAGTGATGGACAGCGTTTATGTTACGTAAGTTAGATTTACTTATGCAAAGGTCACAGTTAAGTCAGGCTGACCAATGAGTGCTGCTAGAAGCCTGGTCTGATTTAAGCCGAGCGGTACTTGTGTTGTGTAATTAGGGTTCTCCAAATTAGATAAATTGTTTGGAACGATGTTTCGAAAATCACTACTGCGTGAGATTCAGAATCCCGTTGCCGACGAGTCTCTTTGCTTAATTAGGTGACCAATCATGTATTGGTCAACTTCTCGTAGTACCGACCGCCCGGTTATATCAGCAACAAGGAAAATTACCAGTAGCAATTGTAGTAGACGAGCATACTCAGACTAACAGCTTCTACGTTGTTTCAAGTCAACAGTCTTGTGCATTAAACAACCGGTCTACAAACAGGTCACTCCAGAGGGCATGATGATATCTGACTCGATCACGGACCTCTCAGCCTTTGCTGACGGTTCCAACCGTGAACATCAATTGGCCAGCGTGGTTGGCTAGAGTGCTGTTGACTGCGGTCATCATGATAGAAAGATGAAGTTGATCAATTTTTCCCCTTCAACACCTGAAGACATCTACCATCATATGACATCTTAACTCACAAGCAGCTGGAATGTGGAATCTAGGGAACATCTGTTTCATGCCTTAAAAGCAGTTCCGAAAATAACGCAAGAGTACAGGGCGTACTTTCAATAGAATAGAATTGGTGTTGCGGTACAGTGAGTTGTACAGAACCAAGTTGTCCAAACCTAAACACGAGCCATCAAGTAAATCGTAGAGGAGTTCGACTTAGTTGCATTTTCGTTAAGTAAACGATAACATTAACATCGAGTCGTCTTGTACTTCATGATCCCGATATATGGTGTTGGTAACCTTGTGTACAAGGTTAGACTTAGGTGTCAAACGTATGTCTAATCCCGTGATCTGTTCACACGAAGAATGGGTTAGCCGAATGGTGCAGGGAGATGAACAAAAATATCTAGCAGTCCAGTTTCGACGAACATTTTAAGTAACGATTGACAGATGACTGAATGTCGATTCATTTGTTTGTGATCTAATACTGACCTGGTGGAACAGCCGATTCGGTTGAATTAAGTTCTTTTCTTAATCTCCTATCTGTACACAGAGCAACAAAATTCAAAAACTTCATATGAAAAATCGGTAGCTGATAATCACAGATGAAACATAAGACCACGAAAACCCTTTTTGGCAGATCAATAGTACAGTCCAACTATCATGGCAACTCCAGTGGGTCTTGACTACGCGATTCAATGTTAACGCCCCATAGACTAAACCGAGTCGCAGCATCACTAGGAGTAGTGACAGCGCTGTATATCACTCAAATGATTGAGGCCGAGGCATAATACGAGGACGTTAGTCGGTATCTATGCTTCAGTTACCAATCGTCCATCACTGTCAACCTTAACTCTTGCTCACTATCTACCAAGATTTTGAGACTAGTCCTATTCAAGTAGTGAGACAAAATGGGGCTGCGCACGTATCCGCGGAAATGAACACCCTAAAATTACAATTATCACAGACTGCTCCTTGAAATGAAGCTAGTTAATTCATCTGGCTCCGGACCCGCCCGTAAAAACCTATGCCAGTCTTCAGCTACTGTGCAGGCACCGTGACAGTGATTGAACAACAAGCACCTGTGGAGCAGTTTCATTTGAACTATGATCAGTTACAAAGTAACAACGGGTCTTGAGGCCGTGTATGTGAAGAAATCAGATCGTTTTTATTGACTACTCCTGACCCACTCTTTGACATTGTGGTGTTAGGATTGCATGGTTACCCGATCACCTGGTAGAAAGCTCACCATGGGAATAGTCACATGGTTGGCTCGACAGCTTTCGTTTCTTAAATGTGCCTACCTTTTTTATGCAGTTGTTCAAACAACACATTTTTGTGACCTCTACTAACGGAGTGAGGTCAACGTTACTCTCAAATCTGGTGAAGATTGGTCAATCGTTTTGCAGATTAAAATGCGAAGTATCTACTTATCCCACAGAATTGTCAAGTTGTCATCTGACCAACTGTCATTTTACACTGTCTCGCCTTGACTTGAACGACCGTGCAACACGAAGTACAGGCGAGCGAGATAGGGTTGTGCGAATTACTCGTAACTTTTGCACCGCCGTCTGATGTGCGTCTGCCGTGGCCTGACACACGATCATCCTGCGCATCGGTACCAGTCACGCGATTCAATCTTGCAATGTGTAACTGTCAATGGGACATGACAGTGTGCTCTAACATTGCTCATTGGGAACGCAACATGCTCTTCGTCACCACACTATAGGACATAATTAAGTAATCCTCCCCTCCAACCCGATCGAAGTAAGTGCTTATGCAGGCTGTGCTCGGTGTCACTCTTTTCCAAGACCGTTTGTAAACTTTGCACTTCGAGTTGGTTGCTATCAATTATGTGTAAAAAACACTTCTAAGAAGCTTTTTCACGAGCCAAGGTGATTTTCGTTCTGATCGTTCGACAAGTTAACCACAGCTTTCTTTTTTCACTTCATCAGGTGCACTATTGAGGACCGTAACGACAACTGACTCGTAGTCATTCAGTAGTTGTTCGCTGCTTCGTGTATTTCCGTCGGTGTTCAATGCCTGGTATGATAACGTTGTACCCTTTGAAGCACAGATACTATCAGCCACTATCAAATCCCTGTCGTCTACATTAATGAGTTCAAAGTAAATGAGAAATCCACAGACTATACAGTACATTCCGTCAAATACACTGCTTAAGTTCGTACATACTCCCTAAAACCTCAGCATGACGGTTAAGAACGAAATTAAACAACTGATCGTGTGAAACGATCGACCATTAATCCACTACTGGCGCAGGTGAAATGTGGGAACAGAAAAGAAATAAGGATCGTGATAAAATGACTACCCAGCCCTTGACTCACCCAAAGAATATCCTCGACATGACCATCAAATATGTAACAAATCTCCAAATAATCAATCAATTGCCACCAGTTCGAACCAGTCCCAGCTCTACAGTAAAACTTGTCATGATAAGTAATGAGGTCAGCCTTGTATTTGACGGTATACAAGCGATCCGAATGAAAAGGTTTTACATTTGTTCAATTGCGCATAACTTATGCATAGGCTCAAACTTCCAATCCTAAAGGAAATTATGGGGTATCGTCCTGAAAAAAAAAAGCTATGCTGAATCGGTCGGTTTTCACCCTGTAGAGGAGAAAAATGTGTTTTCTTGCAAGAACGACGAAATATTGCCATTAGAAGGCTGAAATCGAATTTGTAGCATAATCCTAGAAAGAAACTGAGATCTTCCATGAAATTGAATGCTGTTTTCCAAAAAGGCTTCAATTATATCGCATCAGCTTTTGCGTGTTATGCCTGTTGCTTCACCTATAAAAATACTTATATCAAATCTAATGTTTCCTTTCAAAAATTACCACTCAGATGGTCAAACATCCCTAAACCATCAATAAATTTTGTAATCCCGAAATTTATCAGGATAATTCACAATTACTTTACGCGTCATGTCTCTGGGTGACCAAATGTGTAGAATGTAAATCATTTGTAATTGATCTTTTTTTTAAAAAAAAACAGACATAATAATGGGCCTAAGCATAGAACACTACTGTTCTTTCTGCTGTCGAAGCTATACCCAAACAAATAGCCAAAAGTACACAACAAGCACAAATAACTTGTGGAAGTCAAGACTATTTTGGTTGCTGAATGTGACAGGCTACCAAAACAGAGACTTACAACGGACTTTGCCGAGTCAACCTCCATCACACAAGCAACATGGAAGATTGGAAAATTATTCCTGTCTTGGTTATGACACCACATCATTACTCACCACCTGCTACACACGTTAGAATTTCCATCGGCCTATTCCCGTAGTTTCAAATATGCCTATCACGATGAGAATAAAAGCATATAAGCGAACGTATGCTACCGATAATTCATCTTCAGGCCTGTACAATATCATAAAAAGGTGATGGAATTGGATAGGGATATCGATCGGATTCATCTCATAGAAACTAAGTCAATGGTCAAACGGTTTGCATACTGACCTGTTCATGTATTCCTTCGGCGAGTGCTGCGTTCAACAGTGTGGTCTATTTGTCGGTGTAAATGAACATCCAAGAAGGATACTTGGCTTTCAGACTCTTCCTTAAGCGTAAACTTAACGGCCCAATGGATGTGATCGAACGTGTTGAGCACTATGCACAAACTAGTATAAGAGCTGGTGATGATAAACATATCAACATACCCACAATACCAATTGATCAGTAGCAAAAGTTCGGGGATTGAGGTTATTTCTGCTGCTGATTTAAACCATACTCAGTTGGTTCATTGAAGACAGTAACTTCAACCTAGCTGAGAAGCCATGATCACTGGGTTATCGATCGGATAGTACAGAGATTCTGTTCATTCTCCTTCCGAAACGATCGGGCAAGCTGAACACTATTCATACAAGGTTGTGTTTGAGAGTTTGGATGTGATCATTCCGTCATGCCTACTTTGAAGTTACTGGTGTTGTGGTTAACACGTTAGTCTCACAAGTACGAGGGTCATAGTGTAAACTCCGATCCGGACAAGGATATGCATTACAGATGAGCTCCAATGTGAGAGAAATTAAAGTCTAGTACTTCCTTTCAAAGTGAGCTAACCGAAAGACTGCGATCAAGCGTGGGTGGCGTTCAGTTTGAGATACCGACTGTGGATTAAAGCATGATGCGTTCAAGATCAGCTAGGAGAGCTCCGAGTGAACACCTTATTGCCACACCATTTGTCTGTCGATACAGCACACGACTGAATGGTAGTGGTACAAAGAAAGCTCAACGAAGAAGAAGCTCTTTCAATCTTAGTACTGGTATCCCAACTTTCACGGCTTTGTACCCTCGAAACCCAAGAGAAATCTCATCGTTTACCTGATTGACGAGGTACATAGAATTTGTTCAACGGATACGCTAGGAGAGCTTAAGTTCACAGATGACGTACGTCGTGACGACGGCTACCCGGAACAATTTTTCGCTGGGAACATGACAGGAATATTATGTAAATCAGAAACGCAGGATATAAAAAAAAAGTCCGTGTTTATACGACTGTCACTCGAAGGCGACAATCTTGTAGGATAGCTGACAAGTGGACTGATTAGTTTGACCTATGCTAAAGCTGACCTCTGTAATCAATTCACCAAATCTTTTGTTCTCAGGTTTTATGAAGAATGTAGACTGCTGGTTCGGATTTCACCTACTTCTTCACGTTTCTATGGCCTTAATTTCACTTACAGCTCGGTTATTTGTTTGCAAGGTGTAGGTACTTTGATGTTGTATGTTTGGATAGAGACGTAGCTATTTTTAGTAGTTAGATCCCTTCCCGTCCCACTTTCCTTCTTCTCTTCCTATACAGGGTGTTTTTTTCTTTTTCTTGGTTGTGTGGCAGTTAAGCATCATTGTGAATCGCTGATGTAATGCTGTCTATGACGATCCTATGGCGTAGGTTATATTGAACGAGCAACTTTCGAAACGAATCCGGAAACCTCACTGTGGTGAAAATCTACTCGATTCATCGCTTATCGAAACCCCGACACAATAGGAGATCTAGCAAGGGACCAATCCAAACGTCGTGTTGAGGATACTGCACCAGGATTGGACAAACAGTCTCAATGATACGCCTTCCGTTATTCGGCAATTTCTTTGTTCTGTATTGTACAATTAACATAGTTTGTGTCTTAGTATGTGTTAATACGACCAGCCAATGATGCGCTCTGATTTCTTTAACACTGTTGCACATCCATAAATTTGGTTTCTTATCTAATGAATATGAACTACTTACAATAACTAATACGAGGTCTTCTCCTTAATACTTTCGTGACAGATTTCAATCAGAATACGAGGCCTAGGGCTATTCGAATTCCTTAATTTCGAGTATTACACTCACCCATCTTGATTGGGGCATGGTGAAAAACGATCGATCAACGGCTTCATCCTCGTTGATCAGGTTGGGAGTGAACACTGATCAAGACTTCCAAACGGCCTATCTAATGCCAGGTGGCAGGTCCCAGGTAGCCCGAATCAGATTGCTTACCCCAACATTGTCATCAAAGTCGGTGTTGTACAGGCTTCAACTCCACCAAATCGATAACTAACCTACACTGCTAAACTGATGGATGAGCTTGACTTGATGAACCAATTAAATTGCTATCAATTGATTGACCAGTGAACTAGTTTCTCTGTCATAAGTCCGATCGATACCACGACCTAGCTCAATTATCGAAAACAGGTATTCGCTCGTGATTTTTTCCCCTTAATTTTGCAATGGATCTTCCTGATTACTATCAAGCTGGCACATTAAGTTTAACCCCGGATTAGCCTACGACGTTAATGTCTATCCAATCGGTTTTACAAACCTTACAAATGCACAGTGCCTGGTGTAATGAGATGGGACCGGAGCAGTTTCTTAATTGAAGAACGTGCATTCAATCAGAGTTCAAGCGCAAGCTAGCTAATTATCAGTAGCAGGGAACTGACTGAATTAATGGGGTGGGGGTAACATGTAACTGGACAATGAATACACAACATAACTGCCGTTCTACGGCAACCGCTAGTGTAAATACTAGTTTATTTTTAAAAATAGCTGGTTTCTCCGATAAATTGAAGTGACTTAATGCCGCTCAGACCTCCATCGTTCGGATTTTTAGACCAAGTGCACAACACTCGGGAGGCACCGTGTTTAAATCAAACTCTCTGAACATTCTTAGAACTGGATGACCAAGTTTAGAATTCGACAACTGGAAAAAGTGTCGGCGAGTAGTCAATAGCTTTGACAGTTACAAGTTGTGCATTCCCCACACTCAATCGTAATCGAACAAACATTTCGAAACGTGTCAACAAAACAGATGAAGGACGGTACAACAGATTGAGACAGTTTATTTTATATATGCTAAAATTATCACACTGCTTTCACTTTTTTCAAATATACGACCGTCTCACTACTTCCACTACCACAAATTGAACATCACACATGACTGACTGCAGATTTTTCAGTCGGTTCATTTTTTAAAAAAGCAGTGAACTCAAGTTTTACTCTTGTCAGAGCTCGCTGGTAATGCATATCCTAGTAACCACGAGGATCCGGCCACGATTTCATGAGGTAACCTTGCTGGCCGGTCGCTATTCATCTTGTATTATCCACGACTGAATTGACATGCAAACGCTCAGTCATATTCGTTCGTGAGTAATGTTCTCTATTGCGTTAACATAATGAAATCAGCCGCTTGGCTGTAACCGGAAAGCCACTGTACCATTTGCCTTGATCACACTTATCGAAGGGACCCGGTGCTCCCTAAATTAAATAAACCTTACACAACAGTTGGTCAGATGCACAGAAGGATAAATTTTACCGCTGGGTAGATTTCCGAAGTGCACGTAATCAGGACTATAAAGCCCGAGTGGGTTTGAGTTCAAATTATCAGGTTCATCATTTGTCCATTGCCCATCCACATTGTCTCCATGTTTAAAAGGAGTAACCTTGTATCTCCTCATGAACTGAGCAGAAACCACAAAACAACCATAAGTTTGTATGTTGATGCATCACACAATCGTGACCACAAGCTGGACCTCATTCTAAACATAAGGAAATTCTGCTGACGACAGTCTGCCCGTTTGGTTATTGCGTTTTACAAAATGACAAATAAATGCAAATTGCTAATTAGCGGAAGAATCGCTAGCAGATAATCCGACGGCTTGAGAACTAGGCCTCCTCTCAACGGTCTGTAGCACACTAAAATATGGCACACACCACAAGCCACTCTGGGCAGAAGACCCACCGTAATACCCATCCCTAAGAGATTGTGCTACCTGTACACACTTGGCAAGGAATGAACAAGTTAATCAACACTATCGCAGGGCCTCGTTCACACAGTCGGTCAGCTTGGTGAAACTTTGATAAAGAATGTGGATGACTGCATTAGGTTACGCCAATCCCAAACTGTCAAGCTAGGAGGCAATGGTTATCAGAGTTCAAGAAGTTTTAGATCTCCCGAAGCTTTTTCAGTTAACCAGATTTCAGTGTCATCAGCAAGAAGGAGGACGCGTGAGCAAGAAGCGATGGACAAGTCAGGCAGAAACAGTTTGAGGAATGTGGTCTGACCAATGAATACCAATAGAGACGTCAGTACACTGCAACAAAACAGGCCACCAATCCAACCGAATGCTCTGAAAAGGAATCAATCCCCATTTTGTTACAGAAACGGTCTCGAAAAATGGGAATACCAAAAGCCGTTTAATCGACCCTTAAGGTGTTACATTTTGGAATCTGTACATAACATACTTTAATGAAACATGGCAAAGCTGTTAGGTTACAATTAGTTGCCAAAAAAATATACGGTCACAGCAAAAGTACACCCTGGTCTGAACTTCAATCGTACGGTTTTTTATCCCGTAGAAGCTCAGAGTACTGTTGTCAGGATCTTGCGTTACAATTTATCACATTAATACAAGAACAGCAGCAACATGAGAATCTGGCGTTCTGTTTGGTCGGTTCAGTGTCAGCACGTCCACGAACCAGACATCTTAGCTGCAGTAAACGCGGAGTCAATTCTACTGCATTGTTGACATATTCATAGCGGTAAGTAAGCACATTATAATCATCCATACTCGTCTTTGCTGTAAACGGCAAAAACATTACATAAAACAACTTTCAGCCAGGATAATTACTGTCTCCTCTTGGGCACAAGTGAATGTGGTTCAACATCTGCATATGATAATTCGGTCGCACCCAACGTAGGATCGGTAGCACAGTAGTCAACACGATTGCCTCACGAAAGCGTGGTCGGAATGCAAATCCCCCATCCGAAAGGGACTCCCTGAAAGCCTTTGAGACCGCAAAAGCTGCGGCAAATTGCAAGTGATGTCCAATTTATATAAACCAACAAACCCCTACTACTTGTCGTGCCCATTAGTTAAACACCTCGCAACAGTACCACGTGTTCCACTTAGTCGCTTCAGATAGGGATCTGTCTTAACAAGAGAGATTATGAATCACATGGTCAGTTGACAAACATATGGGATGTAGCAACCAACAGCTGACAGCTTCTCATGATGTGTCGAAGGCAATGATAGCCCCTCAAGTACACGGATACAGACGACCCGAAAACGACCATTGTACACAACCCAAAAATATTGAAATTGGTCAATCTTTACTACAATGGCTCTGTTAAGAGAAATGTGGTGAACTTTGTTTCTTCTGAAGACTGAGGTTTACGGCTTACTTAAACAAATTAGAAAGACATGCTTTGGCAAATGCAAAGTGGCTTGGATGGCAGAACAGAACAACGAAACTTGTTACAAAACAGCTTATAGAAAAGTTAAGTACGCTGATGTGCCCGCAGTTGCTGGTTGAACCATCAGTATTCTGAGAGATAATTTATTGTAGGTTGCCCCTTTATAGATTTCAAACGTTGACCGAGTTGGACGTTACTGCAAAGCTACTTCAGGTAAAACACAAACATTTTAGAATGAAGTGTTAGCTCTATGTAGGTTGTATAGCCGTTCTCGTTTGTGCAAATAACTGACTGTGACAGCCATCTTCTGTTAAATGTAAGAAAAGGTAGGATTGCTTGCAGCATTGAAGATGAACTCAAGTAAAAGCAATCCTCGCATAATGGCAAACACCTGGGCGCGGCGATTCAGATAGTGAAATGCTGCGTTGTAACACTCAGAACGGAACGTCTCTATCATCGTGAGTCAAAGCTCCGTTCATCAGCATGTCACGAATTCTAACATCCGGCTGCGTTTTCTACTACCAAACAATACTTCCATTATAACCCAATCATCATAAAACACTTTAAGGCAATTTACCGAAAGTTGGTGCTTCAGAAAACTGTTCTCAAAGCTTATTCTAATCGCGGTACAAAATTCAACGTCACTGGCTTCTTGCGCAAGCTAAACCTACTTTCAGCGCTGCAAATGCTTGCAACGAGTTGGGCAGGAGTTTGCTGAACTCTACAACACTGTACAATGTTGTACTCCCCTGCTATAAGACGTCATCGACCAAAGAGTGATCGGTCAGCATAAAGGCGTGTTCTAAACTACATGAATATGAATAGTGATATCGAATCAGAGGTTCCAAGTTGACAGGTAGTGCAGAATGTTTTTAGTTCGACAAGCACCGCATTCTAGTGAAACAAATCTAGGATGCGCGACATCATACTGTGGCAACCGCTAACAACAAGTCAAAATTTACCGATTTGTATATTAACGACTAAAAGTAAAATCGTCCCATTTCACTGACTTCAGCGGCGTTTGTTTACCTTTGTACACTGCAATTTGCCGGAATTTTAAGATACAGGCCCAGGAATAGGGCACAAAACATTTCCTAAACGTAAGTAAAGATTTGATCACAGATTTAGGTCCCGTGTGACCACAACAGTACACGGCTAGGCTACGCGAACTAGTCAGCACCATCCCGTATTGTTGAAAAACACCATACCGGATAGTCGGTTCAACTTGACAAATAATAAGAGTTGTCCCCCAGAATCTTGTAAGACTATCATAAAATGGTTGTCTAGATAAGTGGGAAGGACGACCAATGCGCGTGTACGCTTTTGAAAATAACAGGTTCCACGGGAGTTCATGTGACGCTACTGGGTATGGTGACAAAAAGCCTGCGAAATAAACAGCCAGATGGCAGAACAACCTAGCGGTGATAACAACCTAACTCCGCCTTTGTCAAACGGGGAATTGATTACTGAATCCCCACAATGAATGAAGGAGTTCTTGACAAACTGCCCCACTCCATTACTACAAATTATTCACCTAGTTCTACAACATTCACGAGCATCGAAACAACAGAATGCTGTAAACTTAGCATACCAAACTACACGTGAACCCCTTTACTCGGAATACCCGCACAGGCTGTCAAGTGGATAACGCTCAAACGCGATAGATTCCCGCCACTGTGAAAATCAGAACGGCCGTCATATTACTTGTGAGTAACACAAATCATCAGAACATAATTTCAGAGCCTCAAATGTTTGTTATGAAAAGGCTGGAGATATCATCAGAACTCCACTCAAATCTGAAGTACAAGAAAGTGGGATTTATCAGAGTACTATTCAAAGATGGTGACACAGAACATTCAACACATAGACTAAGTCGGACAATCAGTAGGACTTACGCTACAGTCACCGTTATATGAGTTTATGACAAAGAAAGACGGGCAGTCCAGACTTGATATGTGTAATCACCCACTCACTTGTTCTTACGCAGCACTATATGCTAGACGAATACAACAATTCTTAAAACAAATAATAGATCACCGCCCACGCCGACCGAGGCGCATTGAAACGCGAGTGGTCAAAAACGCTGCCCTCGTCCATCTGGTCAAAAGTTACTCACAAGTAAACCCTGGTCTCACTTTCCGTGTGATCCATTCACGTGCTGGATAATCCATTGAAAGTCATCCGAACGTGGACACTACATTGGAATCAGACTATGTGAATTATCAATAGGACAACAGAATTGGTTTCTTCAGACGTTGTACTTACCCTGGTCACAAAAAGACCAGAACAATGGCCGACCCGCGTGATTCGGCGAATAAACAGGTGTGACATAACGAACCAAACGAAATGTTATCAACTAACCGATAATATACCTATTTTTCTTTTTATAAAGTCTCAACGATAACGCTATCGCACCATCGAATAATTGCACTGACTCGAGGACGAGCATTAGAAAACATACCTCCACTAACGCTTATATGCCCAAACAGTATTGATGGACTCGAGTATCAGCCGTCTGAGGAGACCTCAGATTGAAAAACATTCTCGTAAGCCATTTGAACTTCAGAAAACCATAGTGAAATATACGAGAAATCGTACCCAAATGTGGAATTTTCGAGTTCCCTACATGGTCTTGAAGTTCAACATACAGAGGTGTGTGGTTCCCGTCGCCGGTTCAAATCTCAGCGAAAGTAGTTATCTTTAAATATTGTATACATCGGATTGGTTATATTGAACGATGACACCGTAAGCAAAACAAGAATAAACTTATGCTTTGCCTACTCAGACAGATAATCAGCTGCTTCTCTGTCTGGAATGTGGCCACGTCATTACGCATAAACAGGGAAACACGTATAAGCAGCAGGACAGTTCATAAGGGATTATGTGAGTGAGGTTACAATGACAGGCACCAAGTCGAGTGATAAACTGGTCGCATTCGTCTATCAATTCACCGTATGCCCATTGTTCAGTTTCAACAAGTTTCATTTTGTGTTTCTCAATTTTCTTAATTTCAGCTTGTCGGAACCCAATCATTGACAATTAAAGCTAAATCACGGTCAACGAGGTGAAACAGAATCCAGCAGCTGATCCCAAAACAGACGATAGACTACATTCGGGGACAAGACTGGTAAAAAAATATCATAAAGCAGTGGGTCCCCTTTGAGTTAGTCGAATAGGATAGTAATACGTAGGTCGAAACTAGTGTGGTGGAATCTCAACTGTGAATGTTTACTGTGAGCTATTGTACACAGCTTGATAACGTTGTTCATTCTTATTCCACTACAGGTTTATCGAAAACACGTGTGAGGAAGCAGGAAATCGCATGGCATGTTCAAGACAGAGATGACATACGTGAGAAAGTGAACAGTCTATCCTGAACTGAAAAACAATTGTCCGCAAGAACAATGAAGATAAAAGGAGATCGTCCCACACCGACTCAGGGAAGATTAAGAAGAAGGATAACAAGTAGTTTCCAAGTTGGTTCAGTGGATACATCAGATAGCGTGGATCCAAAGGTCGGATTTACCACGCAATCGTCACAATAGTTCACACTGACAATTCTCAAAAAGACCAAGATGAGGGATGAAGATTGCGGTCACCTGTCCTCCTTCGTCATGCTATCCAATACGTCTGAATCGTACGCCGGATCACACATGACTTAAAGAAGGACAGAACTAGCCTCATCCACCGCCAGCCATCGGTGGTGCATCCGGAGAACCTGAAAAATAACACGAGAGCAAACTATATAGCAAATAGATAATACAAACAGTAGCATTATGTACTGAAGACACGAACAATTGGATAAAACTGTGTGGTAGTCAAGCAACATCATAAGAAATTAGGAAGACCCTGACTATCCTGTTGAGTAAAGTAGGTAGGTGTCGCCTTTCCTGTTGAAAAGTTCGTGGTCGATCAAATAGCTGGTTAGAAACATTATCGGAGAGGATGACGTGTCGTACTTAATGGTGTCTGTACCACCACAACATCTCTAGGTCCTCTGTTAAGCCTAGTTTTCACAAACTTTTATCTCTTTTGATACATTCCTCTTTTCCTGTCACCACTGCGGTGTGTGGCGGCTCGAACCAAAGCACAACTTGGACAGGTTCATGACCACTATGAATGAATGAATGAGATAATAAAACCACAGAAGTTTGAAACCATGGGTCCCAGTTGGTAACTTTATCACTGTTGAAAACAGATATATGATGAGATGTTACCATTCCATTTTGTCTCACCAGTCACACATTGGAAGCATGCACCTGAATACGCAACATTACGTAAAAGTCCGACGAAGGGAAAATTAGTTATGCAAACAGCCAATCTACACATCACGTATTCCAACGATGTTGACACCCTATTCACAGACGCGTCAAATTATCACACTGTTCACTAGTGGTGTAATTTTATTCCTTCTTGTAACATTCACTTGAAGTACATCGAAGGAGTCACCCTCTTGAGTATGGAAACTATCCGGTTGTACTTTGAACTCACTGCGTACAACCAAGCTGACGGAATGGCAAACGAGAGTTGTCTGGGTTTCATAAAAACAGCAGTGATCGAAAGATAGTTATCGGACAATATGGTCGTTACCCTTCTTTGTAAACCCGTATTTTCATTCAGTTAGAATAGTTGAAATCTTCTTACGTCAAATGCATAGGTTACGCCCTAACCCATCGAAGTGGAACCGATCCATAATAGGCCATTTTTAGATATTATTTTAATAAAACGACATATGACATACAGCAAAGCAACTAGAAGTATACAGTATCTACAACGTTCAGATTTCGAGCCATCTGGTTTAATCTACAGTCTGTTCAATCGTACCAGACAAATCCAGGAAAACCCAAAGGATGAAGAAAAACTCGTTCGGAAAAATTATCCGCAACAGACAAGATATGATAGATGTCCAGATCACGAAACGTATCCTCCTCACAATAATATCAGCATACCTACAACCTGACGAGTGCGCCTGAAAGTATGATACGTAAAACAACCAATAATTTTATTTTCTATGCCATCTACCAGATCACCCGTAGTTGCAATGATACTAACCTGAGTAGAACAAACCGAAACTTACGTCAAACTGACTGAGCACTTGCCAATGGTTGGTCAAATCACTGATGCAATCCAGTGGACAACCTCAGCAAGCAATGAAGAACAACAGGTCGCTGGCATTCATTGAGCACCCGTGAACCAGACAACATAGACCGTTTGGTGAGTGCAAAACTTGTTCAAGCAGGTCGCTGCATGCTTTGTAGCTGACCACTGGTAGACATTCGTCTGTTTCCTACTTGATAGCATCTGCTTAACACCGACATTATCTAGAAAACTATGCAAATTCTGTGACCAAATTCCGGATTGTGCTATTACTACAGTACTTTCAAAGAGTGACCCCAATAGTTGGCATAGTTTTGGATGATTGTGTCAAACCCAAGTAGTTCGTCAGGTTGTGTTATGTACCGCACATGTAGCCGTTTCGGTGCGCCTACATGAACGTACTCGGACGATCAAGTCGGGTGAGAGCCGTGCATACGCTCAAACGCACACGTTCTGGTTAACCAAACAGCCTTGAATATTAACCTCCTTGTCCACTAACATTCATTCAAATCGTTAGACAAGTCGAATGATCGATAGACAGAAATAGCGCCGCCAACTGACTCTACTGGTTTGGGGGTCGGCTAGGTGAGAACCATTAGATGGGATTCTGAAGCTAATTTTGAAATGGAAATGAATCGCTCTATCAAGTAGCACTGGCACGTTGAGTTAAGAAGCTCGCTGGTCCTAGCGAATTTATCCAAGAAACAGGTAAAACTATGCGCGCAAGCAATGGGGCGTTTAAACTGGTTTCCCGTCGAGGTACAAGTAAGGTGGCCCGAAGGAAAATAGCGCAAAATGCACTATATTTCGTCTCTGTTGGTGAAAAATGACCATTGCCATATCAAGAAATTCCAAAGTTGACAAAGGCAGATTTCTGTTTTCAGTATTTCCTCATTCAGCTACCGCAGTTCCAAACCATGTGAACGAAGGAATACTTAGAAATAATCGTGGTCAGAAAATAAGTGAGAGCTGTTGCTGGATAGATGTCGCCATTGGCCAGTTGAATACCTAACTGATGGCGACGACAGCTTGTTGTTGGCGCTATCCGAAACGGATTAGCCTATCACAGTGACCGAAGCCAAAGGACGCCTGCGCTTTGACCCATCACCCAATTGCGGTTCCACTCACACATAAGGTATCTGGTGTAAACCCGAAGGAATAAGACCAGTAGGTGTGAGACGACGACAGCTACAGTGCACACACACGCACCATTTCTCTTTCAAATAATAAGAAAATTGAAAATCAATGACATCTAAATGTAACCCATGAAACATTAGACAGCTATTTATAATTTTAAACAAGCCTCATTACCCGAGCTTCTGCGGGCAACATGGCTTGCGTGCTCTGCCTGTAAAATAGGAAGAGGGTAGATGTACAATTGTAACAATGAAGCAGGACAAACAGTTCAATTGCAGTAGTTCCGAGGCATCGATTTCCAGGGCGTCTCATCTAGTTACAAACAAGCAGCACAGCGTGATGGAATTAGCAGAATCAGTTGGGTTGTGATGGCGTAGAGCAACAACACCTGCAATCTATGTCCGACTGTTTGAATAGTTAAACCAGCTGAACTAACCGTGTAGTGATTCAACTGAACCGACTTTCTGTTTAACAATTCAAGTCTCCAACAATAGGGCAACTTAGTATCCATCGTATTATTGTGGTTCGTTAGAACTGTAAAGATTCAACGTGACTTCATTCACCTAACGAAGCGTACTTGACAGTTTGTCCACCTGTGTTACCACTTGACATGTGTCTGCGGCCGATTACTACAACCTAAGGTCACCCACATCAACCGGTAAACCCTGCTACGTGAATGAAAGATTTTTAGCATACAGTTTATCCATACACACACACGGGACCACTCCAACTGGTCCTCTGACCGAGTTGTTTGGTGAATGGTGTCTACACATCATTGCAACGTGGGTATGCTCTGTCTGCTCGGGTTCACTATTGCCGTTTTTATTCTGGCACGATCTACGAGCCGTATCAAGTGACTGTTGACAAAAATATCTAAGAGACCAGTGGGAACCTGTCAGCTCAGAACCAGCATACATCACTTGATCTAATCGTGTAATATGAAAATAAAAAGTCCAGAAAGCGATCAGGAGATTCAGCGAACCTGGTACATTTGGAACACTATGAGTTGTGCAAATCTCAGCATAAGCACGTCAAAGGGTGGACAGAATAAAGAAATGGTTTAGTGAAAGTGACATTCAGCATCAACCATACGATTGTAAATTCGAGCCCCGATCGCTTCTGCAACTTTACATAATCAATCCTGGTCAGATGGCAGTATGAATCAAGATGCCGATTCACATAACAATGCCAAAGACAATTCCGAATGGAAACCTTTGGCAAAAGGAAGAAATTTGAGAGAGAAAGTAATCCTACAGATGCACGTACGCCATTTAATCCAGCATACTATCGTGTTGGAGAGCGTTTCTAACCCGCAATCCGGGTGAGTATGAAGTCCACAATTTAGAGGGCAACATCTACCATGTTTACTCAAAAGAACAGTAAATGTCAACATAATTCGTGATCATGCCATTACCAGATCGCTTCGTGACTTTAACCAACTGCTGCGAAAATTTTTTTGCTGGCGAACCGTCCAACATTGCGGGATACATGGTTTTATCACTTGATCCAATGATCGTGAGTCCGGAATTTAACAAGTGCACTACTATACGGCTGTGTTGCTGGCGTAAAATTCTTGTGCACTACATGGATTTGGTTAATAAAGACCAATCGTCCTCGTCACGTGTACGTTAAAACAAGCTACGCACAGGCACTATACATCCCTCTTTTCAGGAGGCACGGGATGAACTGAAGTCACAGCTAACGAAGGTGAAACATACCTTTATAATCTTGTGTTAAAAAGGTAATGTTGAAGAAAATTAACAACTTTCAATCAGTAAGGTGTTCGATAAAACTAGTGACGGTAATATAGACAACAAAGCACAATTTCTAATGCTTACATTACAAGGTGCTCGCAGTCAAGTCATAAAGGGACAAGAGTGGACTTGAAAGGCTGTCAGGTTATCGAAATCTAGAGAGAAACAGTTACGGTGATTATGGCTCGAACCGACGATCGATTAATTGATCTCCGGTAATGGTACTACTGACTTACCGCGAGCTCATACATACATGCTGTGAAACATTTCAGACAAACAGCGGTATTTCGAATTCCTTCCCTTTTTAAAACATGCTATAATAACAGTTGGCAATATCGTGCCGAAATGTGGTAAATTTACTTAACACTCGAAGTGGACTGTGAACGCGGTACTGGAACCCCTGGAAAGATTAATCAGAAGGTAACACCTGCTCTATGATTTTGAAGCTGTGAACTATAAAAGCCGAACTGTCTTTTAAAAAAAGGGATACGAGAAACATTTACCATGGCATTTATCGCAAGATAGGAAGATTACAATTAACGGAACATCCGCACACAATGCTCAAGCAGTGGAGTTAAACGGACGAATACTTACCTCCATTCGGTCCACAAGGCCCGCCAAAACGTCTTCCCGGAGGTCTTGGGGGACTATTATAGAAGACAATATGAAGAGAACGGTGAACAAGAATAAACCTACCCTCCGCCCCAACTACTTCGCTGACTAGAGGATCCATCTCGAAATAGCTTAAGTGAATAGGAAACATTAGTCAACTCCAATAACTTACATCTAACGGCAGCATTGTCTGAAAGCTATGATTAAACCCATCAGCAAAGTTGGGTTTTAAGCAACAACAGAAAACTTACAATAAAATGAAAACATTGAGAAGATCGCTGAGCAGTTTTTTGAAATAGTTCACATTCCAGGGCTGCTTTTCAACTACCTGACCTGAAAGTCACAAAATGTATGAAGGACTACTGAAAGTAGCAAGGGTGGAGAAATCAAATGCACCGGGCTCGTTGAATCTTGCTTAAACCCACAAAAGCAGTGAATGAAACGGGTAAAACAGGTCTATTATCCCGTTAGTTCGTTATACCGCCAACGTTCAGTTAATATAAAATACCTCCTTGACTGCTGTCGAAAAACAGTTTCCGGGGGAAACAAGACTTCCAACGGTTTATAAACCATTTTAGTCACCGCACCCCAGCAACAAACGTCACAACAACTCTGCTGGTCTTCAATTACCTGAATTGGCAGATCTTCCATACCAAGTCCGCCTTTCCAAACGCGTCTTTGAAATAATGGGTTGCTTCCATTGTAACTTCACTTAAAGTGTACTGAACACTTCGGATGGATGGACCACAAGTTGCCGGACTCCCATTGACTGCGAACTAAGCGCTCCACCCGTTGCTTCGGGAATAAGGTTCCACTTAAACCAAAGGCTCCCAGTGCAGCTCCTCAAGTCATTCCCTTCTTTGGTTTGAGCAACGGAGGAATACCCTACCCTCACAACAACTGCAGACCTATTAGCTTATGAACAATTGTGAATCTCCTCTCCCGTTACAGTCCACAGTGCCAAAGTAAGCCTAACGATACCCTGTTTAACAAATGGTCCTTTACTTGGTAACTTCAAGTCCTGTTTTATGACACACACATCAGAAACATGTCTCAGTTGTTGTTCCCGATGAAAGCCGTCTCCAAAAGCACGGTGCACCAAACACTAAGCTGATGCATTTGCCTCACTGAAACAAACCCCCATTTGTTCTCAGGAAATAAATTAAGCTTGCCATCTTTAATGCTTGAATACGTATGCAGATCGATCAACGGACAGTTCTCGTATGTATAGTGGGGAATCTTGCCATCGTTACCTGATGTCTCGTTAAGACACGGTTTCTCGAATTTACAGAAGTATTACCCCTTCGATTTCCGCCTTAGTTGCGCTTACAGCTCGGTTTTTTGTTTGCAAGACGTAGATACCTTGACATTGAATGATTGAATATAGACTCAGCAATTTGTACTGGTTAGATCCTTTCCCCTCTTCTTCTGCGTTCTTCTCTCCCTGTACTGGGTTCGCTTTTTGTTCACGGTTGTGTGGCAGTAAAGCGTCAGATACCCTGATGATGACTGATCTCCATCAGCCGTTTCACCACAGTCGTAAGTGTGTGACTCGAGCCACTGGTCAAGCTGGTGTTGGAATTCACCTGAGTGCAAACGCACAGAAACAGCTGCCTGATAGAGCACCCAACATCAGTCTTGGGGTCGGAAGACTCAAAGGTATGGTTATAGCACCAAGAAGCGATCGTCATAAACACCGTTCGCGTGTTGTTGCGGCATATACACCCACAGACCGTAGACCAGGCAAAGTTAAAGATTATTTTCATGATCAGCTCACTAACCTTCTGTAAATCGTGCGGCCCAGGTACATTGCAATACTAGTTGGATACTTAGATAGACAGGCTAAATGCTAATGAGCGTGACTTAGGTGGCACGCAGTCTTACGGTATTTGCAGAAGAGACAACTGTGGAAGTATGTTTCAACTCCGTGCCGATAACAGCCTGTTTCTGGCAAGTACCAGTTTTCGATGTTGTAGGAACCAGTGTGCCACCTACCGATTGCCATCGCCGATCGAATCGCGGACATAAATTGACCGTATAACCGTCAGGTATCAGCGGCTATGAGCAAATCTGGAACGCGTCTGTGAATTCCGATGTGGTGTGTCAATTTCGCGACGTGATTTGGTAAGAGGTCATTTCGTCGTCAACCTAAATCCCGCGTATCTAAACTGGCAGGGATAAGAGCAACCTACATCTACCAGAGTGCGCCTGCCTTTCATCTAGGACGCCACCTATCAGAAGACAGTGAAGCACACTGAACACATATACGGCATGCAATGCGCAAGTTCGTTGTTGTCTCGTGCTGCAGCACTCCTCATTCAGTTGGTCCCTATGCAATCAGCTGAACTTCTTGAAGTACGTCGGAATATTCCGTTCAGTAGTGAGTACGGTTCAGCCGGCAAGACTATTCACTCGGAACTCCGGAAGCAACCAGGAGAGGATCACGAATGCTGATGAATACAACGCGTTATCGAGATGCCACAAACCCCTGCTACAGAGAACTCTCGAACGCTTTTCCATCTTCTCCAAACAACGAGTAGCAGAAAACGAGGTGGTCTGCGAGGGTAATGGTGAGCTTGTTCAAAACCTGCAGCGACGCTTACAAAGCTGGGTTGAGTCCTTCCAATCGCAGTTTAAATGTCCATCCGCTCACTGACTACGTCTTTTGGCTTTGTCCGTGTCCACTGGTTTGTTGACTTCCTTCTATCTCCGGAAGTCTCACTCAAGATCAAGTTCCTGGAGCGTCACAGAGCACTCACTGTGACTGCACTAATCACATCTTCATAAGTCGCCGAACGCACAATTTCTGCCATTCGTATAGAAGGTCAATAATTGTTGCTTTTTTTGGACAGCAGGAGGGTGTTTGATTCAGTTGAGCGAGCTGCATTTTAGGACTGTCTACCAAGGGAGGATATGCCCGAGAGATACGTACATATTGTGTAAACAATTTATTGTCAGATCTCGGGCCGGACATAACTAAAGATGAAGATTAACGCCGGCTCACTAAACTTCTGCACATCGCGCGGCCCACGGACATTCTAACATCGACTGGAGACTTGGCGAATTGCTGACAGGTGTAACATAGATGGCCAGCACTTACGGTATTCGTCAAACTGACAACGGTAAATTTGTTTTTGCTCTGTACTGTTAACAGTGTCTCTGACGAATACTAATTTTCGGTGTCTTAGAAGTCAATGCGGCACCCAGTAACATCCATTGCTAGACCAATCTCGGATACAGATTGACCATACAGTCGTCAGTCATCAGTGATGTGGCTGTTTTCAAGATTATAAGTCATGCTGGAGCACTCACGTGAATTCTGACCAGCCGTCGGTATGTGCCCAGTTCTCACCTTATTTTGGTGGAAACCTCCTTCCTCGTCAAACGCAAACTGACGTACCTGAACTATATATCTACAGTGAACACAAAATAACTACAGCAAGTAACAAGCGCACCATAACGTATATAAACGAGTAAAGAAACAAGAGCTCTACAACTTTCAGAACGCACTCAGTTCTAGTTTAGGATTTCCCAGACCAGGTGACATTGAGATATTTAAAATATGACCGGCGTGTAGTGTACAAGTGTGGTACTACCTCATGTGATACAACTGTTAATTCAGCTGTCAACCGCTGGGTTACCGTGCGATCCCTCGAATCTCCTGAACCTCACCGGAATAATCTATCAGTCGAATAAAAAAGCGTAGCGGTGGTCCAGTAACAACATGGAATATGAGGATCTTGACTAGTTTGTTGAGCAAGATGAGCAGTTGTCGCCAATCTGCCTAGGGTTCTCGTGTTCACTCAAATCGAGGGTGGGAAACACTATCCAAGATGGCAATGTACCATAATCAATGATGTGCTGGAATCCACATCATTTCCAGTATTTTTGCCTAGCCTTGTTTTACCCATTTTTTCCTCTTTGATAATATCTCTGAGGTTATTGCAAGTCACTGTTGCGGTGTGTGGCCGCTCTAGCCATAGTGCCTTATGACTGGGCTTACGATCGTCGTGAATGAACAAATGAAGTTCATCCAGAAGTGAACACAATTTAGTGCGCAAGACTACGGAGGTAACTGAGAGGGAACCGCGAGTTCTAGCAGACCCAACGAATTATCCAGACGGAACAAGTCATCGCCTGTAAGAACTCCTGGGAGCTTTCCCATCTTATTGAAGTAACGAGCAGCAGGAGGCTAGGTGTAAGCTAGGCAGTTTGTGAAGTCAATGATCAACTTGTCCATCACATGCCTCGATATATAAAACGCTGATGTGAGCACTTCCAATAGCGAGTTAACTGATCGTCACGACCTTAACTGTGTTGAGAAAAGGCACATTTTCCCAAACATTCGCGTTGTTTGCAAGGGAAATGGATTTCTTCATTTCCTGGGAACTAGAAAGCTCGCCAGAATTCTGGAACGTCCAGGAAGTTACGCTCGCTTCTGATTGGTTCATTCGGCGATCTAGGCCAAGGCCGACCCAAACCTATAAATACAGTTGCTGTGAATCACAATTTTGCTTTCGGGCTGAGCAGTAAATGAAGCTCGTTTGAAGGCCGTCTTTCTCCTTACTTGTTGAGGGGTTCTAAGTTGCGAGAGTTGCGTTCCAATATTTGAGCTCTGAATTTCGTACCGCTTTGCAATATCGTTGCGTTCGTTCGTGACAGAGATAATGCTCGTGGTCTTGCGTTTGTTCTTGCCTTTCTCTATCAGGTGGGGTCGTAACATTTTTGCTGGACAACGACCCCACCGACAGCAACGACTGGCTGTTGAGAAACTGGCTTTACCATCGGCAAAGCATAAGTACCAAACCAGCTTAGAAAGCTGCCTTAGTGAAACTCACTCCGTAGACCTTAATAGCTGCTGGACACAAATCGCACAGACTATTCAGAAAGCACAGGGGTACCTAAGCTTAATAAACATTGGATCTCAGAGAAATCTCTGGAGTTGTTGGAAGCGAGGCAGAAAGTTCCTCCTGGTAGTTCACATAACAAGTCTAGAAAAGATATCCGTAGGAAGCTGAAACGTAGTCTAAAGGCTGATCGTGAAACTTGGTTATTGGAAAAAGTTAAGGAAATAAAAATAGCTTTTGCTTCAGGGAACAGCGGTAAACTCTTTAAGCTGATCCGCGCTACTGGTCCCAGGCGACCGTCTGTCAGTGAAGCTATCAGCGAGGCAGATGGCACGCTAATCTATAATAAGTCCAGAAGGTTGTGGCGTTGGGCGGAACACTTTGATGGTCAATTTAGCTGGCCTCCTGCTTTTACCGTGCTGCCTCCACAAACTTGTGATGTAACGCCCCGGTCGGTAGATTTAAAACCGCCCACTGAGACCGGGGTTCGCAATTGCATTTCGGCTCTCAATCGTAATAAGGCTGCTGGTTCAGATGATCTAGTGCCAGTACTTTTTGAAGAAGGTGGACATGTGTTAGTTAAGGCCTTGACTCAGCTGTTTCAACTTGTATGGATGACGGAGACCATCCCTCCGTGCTGGAGTCATGCGATAATAGTTCCCGTATTCAAGAAAGGTACCAAGAGCTCTTGCGAAAACCATAGGGGAATTAGTTTGACCCCAGTAATTTCTAGGGATCTGGCATCCATTATACTTCGTCGACTCACTGCAGTTCGGGAGTTAAACATCAGAGAAGAACAGGCAGGTTTGCGTCCTGGTCGGGGATGTATAGATCACATTTTTACCTTTCGTCAAACTTTACAGCAACGTCATGTGTACCGCCGGCCAACAATTGTCGCATTTCTCGACTATAAAGGTGCGTTTGATTCGGTGGATCGATCTACACCTTTAGAGTCGCTTAAACGCCTGGGTGTTCCGACCAAGTATGTGAACATGCTGTCAGCGCTTTACTCCCATACTTCGGCTCAGGTTAGGGTTTACGATGAACTGTCTGACAGTTTCAGCACCAGGAGCGGCGTTCGTCAAGGCTGTCCCCTTTCACCATTTTTGTTTAATTTCGTCATCGACTAAATAATGGAGGATGCTCTCCGGCAGTTACAAGATGCTGATGTGGACCTCATACCTGATGGAAGACTGACTGATCTTGATTATGCTGACAACAATGCTGCTGTTTGACAAGTTACAAGCGGTGCAAACAACGTTGAAAGCAATTTCACGTTCTGCTAAGTACTTCGGAATGCACTTTGCAGCCTCGAAATGCAAAGTGCTTCTGCAAGATTGCTGTGATTACATAGATTAAATGTTAGATAATGAAATCATGGAGGTTGTTGACCGGTTTGTATAACTGGGAAGCTGTATCAGCGGGGGCGGCGGAGGTGTAGGGAATGAAATAGAGGCGTGTATTTCCAAGGTTAGAGCGGTGTTTACTAATCTGAGGCATTTATGGCGACAGAAAGCTATCTATTTGAAACTTAAGGGTCGCGTATATCAGACAACAGCGAGGGCTGTATTACTTCACGACAGCGAAACCTGGTCACTCAGGGTAGAGGAAGTGAACCGTCTTCAGGTATTTTGCCACCGATGTCTGCGTCCAATCGTTCGCATCGGGTGGCACCAACGAGTGGGCAACGAGGAGGTTAGAAAGCGAGTGTTTGGCACTGATTGTCAAACGTGTTCTTCTGTTCATTCCCCATATTTCCAGACTTAGATGGTTAGCTTATATAGCAAGAATGCCAGCTAGTCGTCTGCCAAACCGAGCATTGTTTGCCGACACTGCGGCCGATTGGCGCAAGGTGGACAGATGATGACCTGGCGTATACAAATGAAATGGTTCACGAAGGGGTTGGCTACTGTAGATCAGGTTTGTCTTCCAGGCTGGAGCCCTCGCGACTCACAGCGTCGGTGGCTAGAGACGTTAGGTGAGATGGCGACTAACCGAGACCAGTGGCGTGAATGTTGTTGTATGTCCGAGTTGTCTGTGAAGTGAGTGCACTTAATGACGCGGGACAGTGAAAGCCATAAGGAAGCTGCCTTACTGATGACGCCTTACCTTCAACTACAGCTCGGTTTTTTATTTGCAATGTGTAAGCGCCTTGATTTCAGTGTTTGAATATAAACGTAGCAATTTTTTAGTGGTTAGGTCCCCCCCCTTCCATTTTTTTCTTCTCTGTTCCTATACAGAGTTTGCTTTTTCTTCGTGGTTGTGTGGTAGTTAAGCATCATTGTGAACCACTAATGTATTGCTGTCTATAATGATGATCACGATGACAATGATGATGCTGATACTTATGGAGGATATCCGCGTTTTGTGTAGTTCTCAGAACCCGTCATACCTTCATATCATCTGCCGAAATGAGAACCGACTGTCGGGAGGCC
>JTDE01021142.1:32075-44139 GCA_014338405.1 Paragonimus skrjabini miyazakii
TGGCTAAGTGTCGCAGTCAATGGCGGACCTGTATCCATACCATTTCTAGTTCTTCCACTTAGTCTTGTTTTAATAATTTTCAGTCGTCTTAGTAACGTTTTCTTCTAGGATATTCCACGTCACTGTTGAGGTGAGCGGCGGCCCGAGCCACAGTACCTTTTGATTGATTGTTGTACAGATTACTGAAACATGACCGCCCGAATTTTTCAAACAAACGCTTTGGAGGAGCCAGCGCGCTATTCGTTTTCTTGGCGCATGCCTCAGTATTGGAAGAACTCGAGAGATTATGTGACAACAGTGTCAAGGTCTTTTTCTGTCCGTAACTTGGAGCGGTACTCCGTCGAGGGAGTAAGGGAAAGTATGCTTATATCTAGTATGCATAACTTCGCACTTGCTGATATTGAATTCGATGAAGTTTGTTTTACACCATTTGTAAATAGTAATAGTATCAGCTTGTAGGGCGTTCACGTCAAAGCTATTAGACAATAGGCCAGATTTTAATAGCACCAGCAAACAGCACCAGTGGAGATGATATTTCAGAAGGCAGGTCGTTGATGGAGATGGAGAATAGTGGCCCCAAGATGGAGCTCAGTCTGACTCCGCTGGGGTTGAGTCTGGCGGAGAATAGGGAGGAACCCAACCGCACACGACAGAATAGGTAAGATTCAAGCCAGCGGAGAAGGTTACCCCTCACACCACAACGGTGGAGCTTGTCGAGTAAGGCAAAATGATTCACACGATCAAAAGTCTTGGCAAAGTCAAGGTAGACAGCGTCAACTCGTCTCCCCTGTCAGCATCAGATGTCCACTGGTATACAGTTAGCAGCAAATTCGCAGTACACGAGCGACCAGGGAGGAAGCCGTGCTGCTCGCTGCAAAAGAAAACTTGTGATAAGAGATGTCTAGATGGTGAATCGGAGACTAGCGTTTTGAGGATATTGGACACAGGATAGGAGGGTAATCGGGTGATAGCTGCAAGACTGGTGACCCTGCCCGCCTTTGAAGACAGGAATGATATCCGCTGATTTCCAGCTCTCGGGTACCGTTCACGCATAAATAATCTGTGCAAACAGGATGCTTAACGGGACAGCTAACTGTGCAGCCCCACGAACAAGGAGTGAATGGGGTATACAGTCTGGTTAGCGAAAGGTGAGTTTAATTTCCCGAAGTTTCGTTAGCACAGCATCCGCTGTGGTATCTACCGTGGAGGTTTTTCCAGAAGTGTTGGCATTCATTTCCATGTAGCAGTTGGGCATGCTGTTTGTAAACAGTGCTGTAGAAGTCCGCCAGGACTTCAGAAGCGTCATCATTTGAGCTAGTAAGCCCTTGCGGGTCGGTTAGCTGAGGCACACCAGTCTTGGCTTAACGGAATTTCGAGACAAATTTATACGAGCTTCTGGGATCACTGACGAAGCGCTGGGTTAGGCGTCACTTGAAATCCAGTCGATCTCCGATTAGTTTGGTGAATTGATTTTGAATTCGCGCGTAGAGACTGTGGTCATCAAGATTCCTTGAAGTTTAGCGTGGATCTTTTTTAACGTTCGGTACCGCAAATTCTG
Organism: Paragonimus skrjabini miyazakii; assembly: GCA_014338405.1. Classification (NCBI taxonomy): domain Eukaryota; kingdom Metazoa; phylum Platyhelminthes; class Trematoda; order Plagiorchiida; family Troglotrematidae; genus Paragonimus; species Paragonimus skrjabini miyazakii. Next base: position 33,634 of record JTDE01021142.1, read on the forward strand.
TTACTGTTCCTGGCGAGTTGTGAAGTAGAATGGTGTTGAACAATCTATGGCTTCGTGAATGGTGTTAGTAGCATAAGCTAGGTATGCATTAAGCGCACCTAACGTAATTCTTCGTAAGTTCCTTTTTGGAACATTTACTTCGTGAGTAAGCTCAACACTACAAATGAAGTCGAAAGTTATTACAGTGTGGTCGTTTAAGCTGAGCGAGGCGTTCACTACTAAACTGCCTATCACTAGTTCCTCATTAGTGAAGACATAATCCAGACATAATCTAGTCAGTTACACGCTCCGTATGGTCAGCAGCTTTAACTGCGATTAGACATGTTGCAGACGTTGCACCGACTGAGTCTTTGTACGAAAAAGATTGGAAGTCGATTTGTGGCAGGTTAAAGTCACACATTATTAGGATGTGAGTATCCTAAGGAGGAGATACAATTGAGTCTGAACAGGATTGCTTCGTTACGTTTAGAGCACTGGCAGAGAGGCAGTCAACAATCTATCATAGTTGCATAGTGCAACAGAGCGTCAGAAGGTGGCGTTAGCTATAGCCACAAGGTCGTAGTCTGTGAGCGCAGCAAGTTGTACAAAAACATACATCATCATCATTATAGACAGCAATACATTAGTGGTTCACAATGATGCTTAACTACCACACAACCACGAAGAAAAAGCAAACTCTGTATACGAAGAGAGAAGAAAAAAATGGAAGGGGAGGGGGACCTAACCACTAAAAAATTGCTACGTTTATATTCAAACATTGAAATCAAGGCGCTTACATATTACAAATAAAAAACCGAGCTGTAGGTGAAGGTAAGGCGTCATCAGTAAGGCAGCTTCCTTATGGCTTTCACTGTCCCGCGTCATTAAGTGCACTCACTTCACAGACAACTCGGACATACAACAACATTCACGCCACTGGTCTCGGTTAGTCGCCATCTCACCTAACGTCTCTAGCCACCGACGCTGTGAGTCGCGAGGGCTCCAGCCTGGAAGACAAACCTGATCTACAGTAGCCAACCCCTTCGTGAACCATTTCATTTGTATACGCCAGGTCATCATCTGTCATCGACTGCGACGGTCTGAGTCCTTTATATCGAGCAACGTTTACGCTGTATCCCGCTACATCCAGATATAATTATAGGCGTCTTGTAACGATGCACTTTTTCAAAACCAACAGGAACATTTTTAATCATCCTGCTTACATTCCGCGCTACTAAACGGTCGCTTGAAGCTTGATTTAGAGACAAGCAGTAAGTTATTTTGACCGTCCCGATAAATAAGGATTTAGACTTACGATGCTTTGTGTAACTTACTGCGCTCACAAACTACGATCATGTAGCTATAGCCAACCCAGCCAGCAAAATCTCTCAAATTACCTAAGTAATTTCTAAAAATTATCCGGTAATTTGACCCGGTAATTTTAGGGGTAATGACCCGAAATTACCCTAAAAATTACCCTATGGGTAATTTACCCCACAAATTACCCATTTTTTATATTTCATTTTTTTCCATTTTTTTGGCACTGGAATGCGAACGCAATATTTACTCACCCTTTAAGCACTGCCTTACGTAACTAATTCTAGGCAGCCCTACTCCAGAATCACCTAATCCATCGCAAACGTTCCTCAAAAAAACACGTTTCATGGTGATCTTCAAAATTCCGTATCTCCCTTATTAAACAAGATACAACAAAAATTATATAGGACAAACGGATAGCAAACCTCACGAGGCTTCCAGTAATGCTACAATCATGTGCGAGATTGTGACGACTACGCTCAAAACATCCACCTTCACTAATACGATACTCAAATTCCAACCTCAAAATTAACAAGTTATCTTCGAAATTCCGTATCTCCCTTATTAGCCAAGATACAACAAAAATTATATGGGACAAACGGATAGCAAACCTCACGAGGCTTCCAGTAATGCTGCAATCATGTGCGTTGCAACGCGCCAGACGGTGTTACGATCGTAAAGGCATATAATCGCGAAACAGCACGGTTTTAAAAATTTCACGGTAATATACAGAGTACTTGACTTCATATGGACCTTCTATGCAATCAGTGGAAGGTGGTAACAAACAAAACCTGAGACTCACCCGAACCCGTGACGTAAGGCATAGAAGGTCCCGCCAAATTTTGTATTTCCCTCCCTTCTATGTTCACGATTTTTTAGTCTCCATTTTCAAATCCAAAACCTGATAAGGGCCTGCGCCCGCTGAAGTCCTGATGTTTGACTGGTGTGATTCGGAGATTGATCAGATTGCGTTTTCTGTCGATGTGAATGCGTTCAGTAGTGGTCTAACGGGTAGGGATAAAAGAAAATTATTAACATTCTGGTCCAATGGGTTCAGTAGGTTGCAGACTGAAATAGGAAACGAGAATTTTAAAGGGTTCAGTATCTCGATGCGTAAAAGCTCAAAGTATTCAGCAATTGGCTGCAATGGAGAAAAGTTTGCAATATGTGGACTAATGCAATAGATGTTGGTCAAGGGGAGCCTTGAAAATTGCTAGTTAGCAGAACCAACATGGTCAGGAGGAGCACTCAGGGCTTTGCAAACACGCAGTGAGGAAAAGCTACGTCCGTATTCTAGTTTGTCTTGTTTAACCTCCAGTTTTAGGGTGGGCCCTCGGCGCCGTGCTATTTCCCCTATTTAGCACGGCTGGTCCGGGGACTTCATTATCAAAAACTGAATACCAGGTCAGTATTTGGCCAGCGATACTTAAAAGAGTATAAACTGAGAGATGTTATTTTTTTCATCATACGGATTAGTTTTTAGAGCCCGGACTGTCTTAATTAGACGGCGTTGCACAATCTCCAGTAGCAACTTGTCCTTTTTGATATTTGGTGCCCAAATCACAGCTTCGTTCTCCGGAGATGTTCGAACGAAACTGTTATAAAGAAGCCAAAAGACATCTAGGGTTGAACCGGCCGGAGAGACGTTTCAGTAAAGCTAGGGTATCGTTGGCCCGTTTTTTGCATTAGCTTCAGCGCATGAAAGAGTGCGCGAAACAGTGGTTCCTAGCTGCTTCTAGATAAGACCTGCCCAAAGTGATTACCCGTCAAGGTAATACAAGACGTTCGAAGAGCTGCGAATATGCATAACTTCACATTTACCAGCACTGAACTTAAGTCGGTTCACTCGAGACTAATCGAATAGAATGTTAGGATCCATCTGTTGGACAAGGGTATCGTTGGTAGTGTTGACGCATGCCAAATATTGGCGTCACCAGTAAAGAATATTAACGGAGAGGCGAGTAAAAGGGAGTGATCGCTAATAAGTATCAAGGACAGTGGCGGGCCAAAAAGTTAACCTTGTGGTGCCCCACTAAGGCTAGACCTGCAGGTAGAGAATGCATCGTTTACGCGCAGCCTGTACAGACGGTTAGCAAGATACGACTCAAGCCACTGAAAAAGATTGCCTCGCACCCCATAATGGGGAAGCTTGCCGATTAAAACAGCATGGTCCACGCGGTCAAGTACTTTGGTAACGTCGAGGTGTGCAACGTCAATTCCGCTGCCTTGGTCAACTGCTTTGGTCGACTTATCGATGGTTATCAGCAGATTTGTGTTACATAGATGGCCCTTGCGAAATCTACATTGCACATTGCGGAAGAACTCACGAGAGGTTAGTCACTTATAAACCGACTCGTGTACAAAAACCTTTGAACATTTTGAGACTATTATTAGCATAGCGTGTGACAAGCACGCCTACCACCCTAGGAAACGGGCGTGATGCTCGCGAGTTTCCAACTGCTGGGTACTGTCATCTTGAGGACAGATAGCATGAACAGTTGTCTAAGTGGATGAGCACGCTCTTCAGCTACTTAACGCAAGGTCTTGGGAGGTGTACTGTCAGGGCCAGGAGAGCTGTCCCTAAGGCACTTGAGGTTAGCCAAGACCACCGTGAAGAAAGTATCTACAGTACAAGTGCTATCAATTTCAGTATTGACTGCACAGAAATATGGCGGTAAAACTCAGCGAGGATGTCAGCGGCTTCCGTATAAGAATTAGTGGGGCCTAACGGTTTTCCTGAAAGGCAAAAATGCAATTAGTAAGAAGCAGGAAAAGGTTGTTCCCACACTTATTTAGTTCTCTCTGGAATAAACCTACGCTCGAGGCCTCAATAATCTTTGCGGGCAATTCATTCTGCTAGCTGACTGTCCGGTTAAAGAAAAAGTTAATCCAAACTGTCAGTCTTGGTCTTGTTTTCTTATCAGTGGATCAGTGACCTCTTAAACATCTGTCCCGATGCATCACAAACAAATATGCTGGAAGACGTGCCTGCATGGTGGACTATTTTGTACACATCGATAAGGTCCCCTATTGCCTTCCGTCGTTCCAGCGAAAATTATTTCGGCCAATTCAGTTGGTCATGGTAGCTCAGACCCTTCATACCCCATACCATGCACGTGGTGAGCTTTTGTACTTTTCGAGGACAGCAATGTCCTATTTGAGATGTGGTGGCTACGCTTGGGCATAATATTAAAAGTGGGGACAAACTGTAGCTGCGTTCAGTGGGTTGCACATCGCTGGACATCGGTTAGCGATCGCTGCGATCGCATAAAGCCCCACGATAATACACAGGGACTGGCAAACCGGAAAACTTGTTTTCGGGCGGTCAAATTTCTGTATAGCGGCTGGCGACTTGCTCGTGTGTAGTAAATCACTTGTATGAGTTCATCAAGAGCAGAATGTAGTAATGCTGTGCCGCGAAAGGCAGAAGATCATGGCTCGCAATAACAGCTTCAAACTGGACCAGAATTAGTCATATTTTTCCACGTAATTTGGAGATGGTTTCGTCGACCAACGTAATCAGCTTTTTGAAAAAAAATTAGAAGGCCAAGCGGAACAGAGATGAGTATTCAATTAAGGGATTCGATAAGGTCCACCTCAACCGAGTTCACGGACACTGTATTGGATCAAAGCATTATACAGAGCTCAAGTACAAACGAGAAGTAAAAATGCGATTCAAGCAAACTCCACCGACCCACAGAAGATGCGTTGGTTTAGAAGTCAACCACAACGAATGAAGGAACTTCTGAGGGACTTGATCAGTCGTACTGCTTGAAAAGGACTTTGTGTTCACGGAGGAAGTAATCGTGAAGGCGGATAAATCCATAAATTCTCTGAAATGAATAGTTGATTTCGTTAGCCTTTGGCACATAGACAACACGCAATTAGGGTTGATTTCCTTACATACATAATTGGGCTGAAAACTCCGATGAAGCGGATATTGTGGCAAATTTTGAGCAAATGGTGCTAATGAAATTTCCAAAAGATTCACAAAAAACTGTATGGTTCACTGAACTTAACATCACTGCACACTATACGGTGTAAAGTGGTTTATCACAGATAAATCACTTTGGTATGGCCAGTCAGCATGGCGGTCAATGACAACGACGAGTTCTGGAGATTATTCAGGCAAAAGTGCCGAAACGTTGTAGATATCTGGAAAACTTTAACAAATTTTAATGGGAAACCTGCATACGTTTCTCACAGTTAGCAAACTGCAGTAAGTGCGAAAAAACATGGAAGTAGAATTGCCACCAGATTGCCTGTGTGGAAGTGCAGTGTACAAATGCGTACACTGCACATGTCGGACTGTGGCTGCCAAACGGAAATATTCCTATGCAGTTTGTTCGGTGCTAAATTTCAAATTCGTTATTTAAAGTTATAAATTATCCTGGGTACTTCACCATAGTTATGGTGCTTGTCATATTGAAAAGATCAACCTGGAACACCCAAAGGACTTCTATGTTGGACGGAATAACATATATCCCAGAAGTAGATGTCTGACCGTCGCCGATGGGTAGCATGTCACAGAGATCATGTGAAACTTCAAAAATACGCATGAAGTGAAGTTAAACGTTAAAAATGGGTCCGTAAGTTAGATTCACTCTGATGGTTCACGCAACCTACAAAAAGAGCAGGGTAAGTTAGGCTCCTGTAACGAACTTATTAGGCTCCGCGGCCTACTGGAATTATAGGGACAGTATTGTACTCTGTTATGGAAGACGATTTTGGGATTTATGGTTTTCGTCTCTGATGGTACCTTTCAGCTCCATTCCAAAATTAGCAACGTCATATTGGCTGACGTAACACATCGGTTAAATGGTGGCTTTATATCGTGGCACGCCAAGTTGATTGATGTAGCTAATGTCTAAAGCAACGACAGCTATTCGCCAAATAGTTTTAGAACGTACGTTGAAGATATTGTCTTACACTTCAACTGTTCAGACCATTATCGTTGACTGCTCGGCTACACGTTCAAGGGTAATCCGCTACCCGTGGTGTGTCGCAGTATTTCTCCGATTTCATTCAATGACTAATCTTCCCCGGCGCAGTCGTCACCTGGTAGGTTTAGACAATTTCCAAAAGTACCGCGTTTACCAACGGACGTGTAATATGGTCGTCGCGGTGAAAACATTACAGTTTAACAGGGCACGGCAGGCTAAAACGTTTGTTAGTCTGGAAGTTTTACAGTGCCTCCAGAAAACTTTTTTCTGTAAATCCAACTGAACGGCTCATTTTTGAAATGAGACCGTTCTCTCTCTTAACTATAGGATCAACCGGGCGGAGAACGAGAGTAGCCACGTGTGATGCTGGTTGAACCGCCCGCAAGACATTAACGTATCCTTTCATTTGTGAGACCTTTACCGGAGTCTGAGTGTGTTTTCTTTAGGCATTGTGATAGTAGTATATTTGAGGACAGCTTAAGAAATCGGCACATGGAATGTTCGTTGTTTCAATCAAAGAGTGTCTCACGTTATCGCTATGGAAAAGTATGAACCTGATCGTTGCCTCGTTTCCTGATCGGTGATGCCCTGTAGTCATATCGTCGCTGTTTTCCGCAAAATTGACAGACCTTTCCCCAGGTCCGCAGAGGAATGTAGGTTGGCGCGACCCACCACTGTCCCTACCGACACTGCGCCTACCGAACTGCCTGAATTCGTTGTATGCACGCTTGTCGCTGTTCCGCACTCGCATTTAGGAAGGGTCAGAAACACGAAGGGTATATGATCAAATATTACCACTGGGGTGGACTGTAGGAGTGTTAAAAATAATGCAAGCATGTAGCTGCATTTCATGCCGTAAATTAGTTGCAATCGGGGCAGTCTGAATTTATATCTCACTGCTTACCCCCGAGGTGGTAGACCGAGCATATAAATTGTAGGAAGTCGTTAGACACTTTGTGTTTGGAGGAAAATGAACGACCAGCCGACGTCTGGCACGAAAGCTTTTCGCTTCCAACGGAAGAACTGGAAAACAAAACAGACCAAGAAACACCTTGCATCTAACTCACATACCCCCCGTAACACTTTCCGACTAGCGTTGATAACTGTCCTAATCCCCAGATCCTATCGACCAGCGAAGCGGTATGTGTCAAACGAGTTTACTCGTGTACTTGCTGCTCCAGAGTTGTGCCAATTGCACCCAAAGGAGGTAGGCATCCAATATTTGGATTTCACGTGATTGACAACAGTATGCCTCAGATTGAAGTTATAGGTGATCCTCTGGAATCAGCAGAATCAGAACAGCGTAAGCTGACTTCAGTAGTGCCACTGAATCAGTTGAATCGACAGATTCCCGTCTGATCTCACGATAGTCTCGTCGACTAGTATAATCAATTTCTGAAAATAGGAGATAGGTAAGATAAATTGAAAAGGCATGTAATCGGCGATAAAAGTCAGTGAGGTATTTTAGGGATCACGCACATTACAGGTTTGCATGTGGCGGGGTCATATACAGCAAGCTACCACAGAACAGATAGACACCGATCAGAGGAAAAACCGTGTTGACCAATGCACCAATTATCTCACTTTAGGAACGATTGAATCACTGGATTCAAACGCTCGGCTACAATTGCTTGTAAGTGATTTGAGGCGCAGTCAAAACTGGCTAGCGTATACTGAATGAATGTGAGTTCCGTAAAACGGCGCACTGACTATTTGTTGGCGCGATTCCGATTTTCGTTTGGGTGAGTTGTGTGTTTATGACTTACTGGCTAGTTGGCTCATACCTGTTCTTTTACAAGACTATTGCTGGAATACCCACTTCGAAGAACACTGTCCCGCGACGTCTCCGCTTTGCTCAAAGTTGGTCAACAGGCGTAACGAGCAACCAGGGTAAAAAACGGTCGGCATATGTGGTACAGGAATGCTCAGATTGCCTGGTCTGATCGATACTAAGAGTCTACAGGAATGCACCGATTTTAGTCAACTGCGAGTAATGTTCAGTCTATATAAAACCAGTATCCCACAAAACCCATCAGTGATCAGACAAGCAGCGAACAAAGCGGACGTTAGCCGATAAATCAATTACTCGAGCAAAATGAGCCACTTCCTACTGGCTAGAAGTAGTTTCCCAAAAGCTGCGCGTTGGTGCTTCCCCTTGACGTGCTTACCAGATCTTCGTTGAAATGACCGCACGTTGGCCGCCTGCACTTCCGGTTCCGGTGGCGAGTTCTAATGGTGAAAATCAACGACAGGACAGCAATGCAGACGCCGCTGGTTTAACCTGATCGATCGAATATGCATGTCGTCAATAAGGCTTTCGCAAGCACACATCGACTTTTGTGGAACTTATTACGCGGGAACTAACGGGGAAATATCGAACCTTCATGAGCTCGGCAACACTAAAATATAAACTATTCAGTATGTATAGTTTATCCTGGTGGTAGTTTTAAGACAATCCATGTAAGCATTTTGTGGCTCTACATTGAGCTCTTTCTATCAAATTAATATCCCCATCAGGAAAAAAGCACAGGCCTGGATATCACTTTCAAGATTGAGGTGGAAATGGGCCAAGAAAACATTCATAAGTCTTTGGAGTAAACTGGTCGAATAGGCGGCTAAACAGGTTCACCAAGTACGTGGCACTACCCACGAGCGCGCCAAAGTTTGCGGACTTCGGCAGTCCACTGTTGATGATGGTCCCTCGGTCAGGTTCTTTAGTTGCCACTTACAACTTAGTGCCACTCAGTGGATAATCGCTGTACACCTCGTTTCTAATTTGTAGGAACTCACAACTAGTGGTGTTGAATGTTAGACATTTTGAACAACCTGCCGCGACAGAGTCGGTCCCACAACGTGTGAATGACACGAAAATTTTCGCCATCGTCCGCATACAATGGTTTTCCAGAACCTACTAAACAACATGCTGTATTAGCGAGTAAAGTAGACAGTCAGGGTCCGAAAGTGGAAACTTGAGAGCCCACGATAACAGCTGCCATGTTAAAATAGAAGAGTTCGTCGACAAGGAATTAGAATGGGCAATCATGCGAATAGTTCTAAAACCATCCAACCAGACCGCTACCAAAGCTTAGTGCTTGAACTTTGTTTAATGAAACATCATGATTTACGCTATCGAGTGGTTTGGGAAATTAAAAGTAACAAAATCCGCGGGGCAAGGTAGCCATGAACGAAGTCGGGACAAGATTTCAATTAAAGGTTCTACAATAACACTTTGTGAACAACAAAACGTGTAAAACAATCTGTTGCATATTTCAACTGCATCGGCCAGTGTCAGCGGTAAAAATGTACTGTAAATCACGAATAGGATGATTACTGTTCAATAAACATTACAAACTGAATGAAGAACTTATCTCTCAAGTCCCTGTAACAATGCAGACGGAGCAGCAAAGATTCATCTCCAGTAAAACCTGCCAAATGAAAACAAAAAGGGAGCACAGTGATCTCCGGATGGGTAAAATAGTTTGTACTAATGAGTATGTCGAAAATAAGTTATACATAAAGTGCAACATAGAAAATTTCGGCAGCAAAGACGTCTGGGAGGAAGTTTCAACAGATCCAGCATCCGCTCGATACAATGCTTACCGAACTCTGCCTGAATAGTCTTGTTCTCTAAATGAAATGGGTACCGCCTAACTCAACCACTGTCAGGCTCCTTGAAAATGCGAACAACCCATTGTCCTCGGCGTAAATTCAATACAGATGGCTGCTACGCACCAGGAATCTTCTTGAAGATGAGAGACGTTCTACGTACCTTTAACCTTAGCCTCTTGGTCGACCGGCATCAAAGGTGTCGCGGATTTCCATCATGCACCTACAACGCAACCGAAACGCATATTGGCCGCTGTGATGACCAGCATTAGATAATCCACCTTATTGCAACGATGGACGAGCCGCGTGAGGCGTACATAGGCTGGCATTGCTTATTTACTGAGCTTCCTATTTAGGATAAGCTGCGTTATACCTAAATTCTTTTTCCCTGTTGCTCAACTACACTTTTATACATTAGGCGGCAATTATCCGTTTCACGGGATTCGCCTTGAAGGTCGTTCAAAAGCCAAAACGGTCCTTTTGGCGCAAATCCTCAATTTTCAAATATTTTATGAAATTTTAAAATCAGAATTTCAGGCAAAGTACTTACAGTACATCAATTGTAAATGAGCGGCGTTAATGAGAAAATGAAATACATCGATTAAGTCTCAAAAGTTTTAGCTTGATGATGAAATTTTTTCCACCATTTTCGCGAAAACAT
>JTDE01021145.1:0-15226 GCA_014338405.1 Paragonimus skrjabini miyazakii
GAGCTTCAAATGATGCGAGTTCTGGAGTCCCCCAATTTATTGGGATGGTTCTTTTGTCTGGAGCTAACTGACCACTTCCTGAATTACTGCCTGCTTTCCTTATGCTGCTTCTAGCTTTCTGAGATCGTGTTCCAGTTCAGTGATCTAGACTTTGATAGCTGGAGTCCGTTGATCCATTAGCTGGCCTTTTTTGTTATGCACTATGGCCGACGTACAAACCGTATGATCATTATCATTGGCACTACAGATAACTACATCGATTACGCAAACAACTGTTCTGGATAGTCCATCCAGGCCTTTAAGTGTTAATCACCTGAATAAGAGTGGGGCAGTCCGTATCTCAATTATTATCTCATATTACCGTATCCCAGTAGTGAAAGCCTTATTGTTTCGATCGTATTGCTTGTGTGGCAACTGCCAGCATCCTGATAACAACTGCAGTATGGTGATGATCATTGCATTCTGCAGCTTTTCAAAAATTTCTAATACAACTGGAACATCCGTGACTTTGCTGACTGTAACCTCATCCATTCCAACATATTCGACGTACTATTAACCTCATTCATCGACGAGAAAAAATCGAAATGGTCAGCGGGATTCTCAATGATGTTTTCTTTCAACTCACTATTGCCGTCCATTTTCATGTTGCAGGTGTGTTGAAATCTTTCTAAGGACGAATGATCTAAATCTTTTCGATGTATCATGGACTTCAAGGTAAATTAATTCATAATTATTATTTATTTTACTTATTATTTATTACTCACTTCGGATCTTAATTGGTAATGGACAGTTCTTGAAATTTGTAGTGTTGTATTTAATAATTGTCTTCAAAGGTTGAATTTGGTTCAGGTGCGCTTACACTAATCGTTTTGCGTTCTGATTTGCGCTTCCCCATTGACAAAACCATCCTATACATCGTTACCAACCTTCTGTGTATTAACTTGATAACAGCTCCAGCACATTCAGAACTATACATGTAAGATACTATGGCCTACGGTTGAAGAACTGGAGGACGACTGTCCAATGATATAACCAGTAATTCGGACATCCCGCTGTGTATGGTCGCCAACTTCAGACGTAAGTTCTCATCGTTTGAATGTCCATTACTCGCAGTTGGACGCGCTGTCTTAGTCTTAAACCAAGAAAGTAAATCTGCTCATCAGGCGCAACAAATGTCCCACCAGCTGGGCTACGAAGCCACATCAGTAGATTACTGATGAGTAGTCGGGGATTTGGTCTATTTCAAGTTGAACATCACCCACAATTGATCGCAGCTGTCGCACACCAATTTACACTGAGTGGACCACGTATCCCATTGCGTAATATGGAATCCATCAAATGAGGTGAGAATTTAGATGAAAACAAGTCTGTCCATTAAAAATTAAAACAGACGCACGCTCAAAGTAAACGTACGTACACATCAAAGAGTTGCGTCTGAAGCGACTGTGAAATACACCAAGCTGGTAACAGATTTGAAACGTGAAAGTATTGGAAGAAACTCAATTTTTTGGTTTGCATTCGATGGAAAATGGTAGGTGGTGACATAAAACAGAGTCGAGTGCTTCTTTTGAGAAACAAATCGATCGCAAAGTTCATCTGAATCCGAAAGCTGAAGTCAGATGTGCAGGATGTTTGATTTAATTCAGCCAAATTCCTGGTGAACCAAAAAGTGGGGAAGAAGTTTACCAGACTCTGTGTTGTTAACCTTATCTCGATGTTCCAATCTTGGGGTTATCACCTGTAGATAACAAGACATTCATTGCATCTATTCTGGTGAGAGTAGAGCAGTCTGAGCATTGCTTACAAATTAATGCGGCCGCACTCTAGAACCTGATAATTTGGTCGTACCCAGTGTGAACACAGTGGCTTAGTGATGAACATGACAGCATTGGCGATATTTCCTTTACCGAAGAGCTCAAAAATATGGCGAAGTTGGAATTTGTTATTATTTGAGTAAAAGGTCATTAGACGAGTCCATCCAAATGCATGAACTGCACTCACATATCGGGGTGTTCAGTTCATTACATCCGACATTAGTCAACAGGACTAACTAGACAGAGCAAGTAGGTCTGTTGGACTTAGTTTACAAAACCTTACACCAGGTCTCAGGCAGATGAAGAGCTGCGAACGAATTTTAACCCCAGTTAATAAAATAGCCATTAGGAAAACGATAATTTATGAACGAAAATGAACAAAACTTCACTGATTTAGCCCACAGAAGATGGTTAATGAAATCATCGTGAAGAAAATTAGTCCAACTGATAAGTTGTGCACAACCATTCATACTGAATGAATATACGTTTCGGATATTCCACATTTGTAAACACTAGATCGTAGACCGTAATTTTCAGTTCAGTTGCATTGTCAAACAAATTTTATGGAATCGATCAGTATTCACATAACTACCAGCTGAGTTAATTCATAACATTGTTTCTAATGTGAAATTTGTTGGTCGTACACGCCGTTCAAACGACCGTACCAAACAGATTACATGCAAAATAAAATCGGAACAAATGACTTGATCAAAACACATCAATTTTGAGGGATTTTACCAATGCATCACTTAAAGCGACCAGAACAATAAGAAATGCGTTCCACATCAGAAGGATTATTTCACCCGACACTAATCAGTATTTAGATTAATATACAACTGAGTATGATCACTTAATATAGAGTGTTGTTCGTTGTAGTCGGCGTCAATGCACATCACATTTGCATGGTGAGCCGAGTTCCAAACAAATATGGACGGTAGTAAGTATCAGCTCAGAAATATTGCACAACCCCCAGGCACACACAGGAATAGTGTGATTGACAAACTGCTCATCCATAGACGTCCAGTTCATGATTGTCGAGGTCCAATGAAATCCGGATACCTGAATAGACAGGTATATATGGGGTTACTGTCACGAACGAACTACCTGATTTTTGGTAGTTTATTTCACAGCCTCACACGGTTCGTATACATTCGCGTGAGAGCTAACTCTGCATTGGTCATTATCAGATGGATGATAGGCGGAAGCGAGGGACAGTTTGGTACATGAGTGCAAATATTGAAGGAGTGCATGTGGGCGGCGACCGAACAGGAACCGGCTCTCCCTGTCTGGTCATTCTGGATCTCTTTCTATCGATGTTTGGGTGCACGTGGACGTTTTGTGGGACAGTTGTTTAACTTCTTACGGTCCGTGATTGACGATTTTTGAGCCACCTTCAATTTTGGGGCTTCAGTAGGTTGAGTTGTAAGTTTGCACCCACGGGAAGGTTAGTCTGACCTCATATCATTATTGCCTCTGCCTGTTGGAAACTATTTGTGTGTAGATAGATTCGCTAGATTCTAGATCATAGTTATGCATATAGCACGCTGGTAACATGTTTTCACTATTGCTGTTCAAATCATAACAGGCTTGCCTTGGTTTACTAGCTGAACCCTTACATCAATCACCCGCTTAACCACTTGTCTACCAATCAGTAGTCTATGCTACTGTAACAACATACAAAAGATATAATCAATTACGATGTGTACAATACATTAGGCTTCACTTTATTTCATTGCTATTAGGATAACATCTTGTAAACCGGAACCTTAAGTCAATCTTTCACTGCACAAAGATTTTTGTGAGGAATTTTCCTTTGTTGCATCATCTTAACTTCTTACGTACACTACACACAACTCCCTCTGTCTGATCATGCAGGGCACCTGACTACTAATTTAAAAACTACAATTATGGCTAGCTAATTCTAACAGGTCAGTCAGTCAGTCTTGAATTTAAATATGAAATTCCGCTTCATCTGTGTGAAACATTTCAGGTTGTTAACATTAAACTACAATGGAACAGCGTGTTCATGACCTTTCCAAGCACGGTAATGCTGTATGCTTTGACCATATGTTCAAGTTGCAAATGTTTATAACTAACTGTTTGTGCAGAACAACGTTACGAGAAAGTTTCAATACCCACCCCTTAAACCATCGTCGAGTATTACAACTTGCTCATACCATTGTATTCTTCACAATTTATTCGTTATAAACACGTTTAACACGACGTACAATCCGTTTGACTACATTCATACTAGATATGTTACGGATATTTTACAAGTAAACAATCTTTATTATAGCCAGGTGCATTTACATCAACCTTTCAACCACCCGATTCCAAGTTTGCTTAAACAGATCAGCAAACTAACTACGTTTTCTGATTGTCATTGGCAAGCCTCATCTTCATCATCCATTCCTTTAGGAAGATTACCGACAAGTTTAGACTTGTACATGTGTGTCACTAACGGTGAAGGACTATTTGTTACTGACGTTCACACAACACCGTGGTCCGCGGAAATATAAGACGATTGAATCTGCTTCTCACTAATGATGACAAGTTGACGTGCTTGTATTCGTTGCTGAAGTCAGGATACTGGCAGGCAATATAATAAATGAACCGGTACATAGGCACGAGTTCACCTAGACATACCGTGTAATTTTCGTCAGACACTCTAGGTACTTCACGTGAAACGTTAGACCTGTTAGAATTAGCTAGCCATAATTGTAGTTTTTAAATTAGTAGTCAGGTGCCCTGCATGATCAGACAGAGGGAGTTGTGTGTAGTGTACGTAAGAAGTTAAGATGATGCAACAAAGGAAAATTCCTCACAAAAATCTTTGTGCAGTGAAAGATTGACTTAAGGTTCCGGTTTACAAGATGTTATCCTAATAGCAATGAAATAAAGTGAAGCCTAATGTATTGTACACATCGTAATTGATTATATCTTTTGTATGTTGTTACAGTAGCATAGACTACTGATTGGTAGACAAGTGGTTAAGCGGGTGATTGATGTAAGGGTTCAGCTAGTAAACCAAGGCAAGCCTGTTATGATTTGAACAGCAATAGTGAAAACATGTTACCAGCGTGCTATATGCATAACTATGATCTAGAATCTAGCGAATCTATCTACACACAAATAGTTTCCAACAGGCAGAGGCAATAATGATATGAGGTCAGACTAACCTTCCCGTGGGTGCAAACTTACAACTCAACCTACTGAAGCCCCAAAATTGAAGGTGGCTCAAAAATCGTCAATCACGGACCGTAAGAAGTTAAACAACTGTCCCACAAGACGTCCACGTGCACCCAAACATCGATAGAAAGAGATCCAGAATGACCAGACAGGGAGAGCCGGTTCCTGTTCGGTCGCCGCCCACATGCACTCCTTCAATATTTGCACTCATGTACCAAACTGTCCCTCGCTTCCGCCTATCATCCATCTGATAATGACCAATGCAGAGTTAGCTCTCACGCGAATGTATACGAACCGTGTGAGGCTGTGAAATAAACTACCAAAAATCAGGTAGTTCGTTCGTGACAGTAACCCCATATATACCTGTCTATTCAGGTATCCGGATTTCATTGGACCTCGACAATCATGAACTGGACGTCTATGGATGAGCAGTTTGTCAATCACACTATTCCTGTGTGTGCCTGGGGGTTGTGCAATATTTCTGAGCTGATACTTACTACCGTCCATATTTGTTTGGAACTCGGCTCACCATGCAAATGTGATGTGCATTGACGCCGACTACAACGAACAACACTCTATATTAAGTGATCATACTCAGTTGTATATTAATCTAAATACTGATTAGTGTCGGGTGAAATAATCCTTCTGATGTGGAACGCATTTCTTATTGTTCTGGTCGCTTTAAGTGATGCATTGGTAAAATCCCTCAAAATTGATGTGTTTTGATCAAGTCATTTGTTCCGATTTTATTTTGCATGTAATCTGTTTGGTACGGTCGTTTGAACGGCGTGTACGACCAACAAATTTCACATTAGAAACAATGTTATGAATTAACTCAGCTGGTAGTTATGTGAATACTGATCGATTCCATAAAATTTGTTTGACAATGCAACTGAACTGAAAATTACGGTCTACGATCTAGTGTTTACAAATGTGGAATATCCGAAACGTATATTCATTCAGTATGAATGGTTGTGCACAACTTATCAGTTGGACTAATTTTCTTCACGATGATTTCATTAACCATTGGCTGTCGTCGTTATTCTACAGTGCAATATTTCAGAGGATTACTTGAATCAGTCAATCTGGGTTTCTAGCAGTTAATCCTGACAATCACCTAATCTGTGTTTGTTTTAGATAATTCCTCATTTTTAGTTTACTTGCTAAACGCGGTTATTTCACACAAGACTCATCCTCGTCTGCTCAAAGAACAATTTTAGATTTGGAAAAGCTGCCTTAGCGTTCATCTAGCTTGACCCTTTGGATGGAGATTCACTTTGATATGCATAGAGAAACCATGGTCACACACATTTTAAGCTGGTGATAACTACTGCTAATAACGGTCAGATTAGCATTCCGTAGAACATTATGGAGCCTTTGTTAATGTGCTTCGTCCTTGAACACTTCATTTCCAGTAGCCACTTTTTCCTAAGCTTATTATGGTTTTATGCACAAACAAAGTGTTTATCTCCATGACTGTTAACTGGGGTAAAAAACCGACATCATAAACTGGATGTTTTGATTGTGTTAGCGTTTTCGACAAGTCGACTTAAAGTCTATCAAATTCGAAGTGAGGTTATGTCTTGGATGACGTCATTCTTTGATGTCAGAGCATTCAAAATTTAAACCAGAGCCGGCCTCTCTTCACAGTTTGTCATTTCAGCATTGACTCGCCGGCGATCTGTTTAGGGTTATCTATTAGTTGTTATATTCATCGACTACATTTAGATATTAGTTCCACTAACATTGTTGAAATTTTGACTTTTTAGTGATTCTATTACGATACAGAGTAGATTAAGTGTATATCAAGCAATTTAAGTTGAGAAGGGTAAGTATGCAAACGTGTCACGCGGTGGGAACCATAAAAATATTCACGTGCACAGTGGGGGGGAGCACAGAGGATGCCACAGAAGTCAGTCTGAAGAGAGGCATAGGTAGCTACCAACCGTTCAGCTTATCTTGAAATCACACTGAGGATGTGGCTGCAAAAATGGGTTTACAGTTCTTTGAATGACAAAACAGACCTTACCGTTTGTAGACAACGAAATTTTTCCGACTGTTTTATAGATTTATGTGAGACTGTTGCTTGATTATAACAATCAGGTTGTGTATAATGGATCAACAAAGATGTACTCACTGTTGGATGTGCAGAATAAGCGACTTTGGCACAAGCTTAAGAAATTCCTTGTATAGGTCCCAAATTGTACGTCATGATCTTTACATGTATATGTATATATGTAAAGACAATATAATTCCGAAGTCTTTGGGGGATTGGTCCTCTGGAACAGTCCTCTAACTTGGTGGCTTATAGTAGACGACGAGACTCACTAGGAGGCTGCATAAGCCCTAGGTCTGTCTTTTATCAGATTACTTTTTTTCTTAGAGAGTTGTCAACTATAGAAAAAACTTACCATATGCGGTCTTTCGGCAGTTTTTTGGAGCTAACTTTAAACGGTTAATAGACTCCTATTGGATTAAAACCTTATTTTGTTTTGCCCTAAAAACTTATTGCCATTTATACGAATGTCACACACTGTTTTCAGTTACAGTTCTGCAGAACGGCAGAAGTTTTACTGGATAGAAAAGTTGAAAACAAGTCGAATCTGAATGATTTGTGCTCCTAGACATGGGCCCGTGTAAAGTGGCTGAAAGTCGTATTGCAGCTTATGTGTAGACTAGATTTATCATCTGCGGGACTATTAAGTCATGTGGTTGTTAAACTGTGGATGCACATTAACGGTTTGCTATTGCGTGTTGACTTAACCCTTGTTCATATATACAAACTCGACAGGTCCACACGTCTTGCTACGTTTTTGATTGATAGTTCACTTGAATATTAATCGTATACCCAGTAGCGTCAAATGTCTTCTGATATATTCCAGCCGCTTTTTCATCACGGAGTACGCTGACGTTGTCTTCCAATGAGATGAGTCTGTGAATTAATACACCGGTATGCTTGGCTGCACTAGGAGAAAAGTAACCGGTAATTGTTTCGCCGTTTCCTATATCTTTAAATGAAGGTCTCGAAGTCTAATAGTTTTCATGACATTTGATAGAAAACCAACTCTTCGTAATGTGCTTCGATTAGCGCCTTTCCGGTTAAAAAGGGACATAGACGAGAACATTCTTATTATTCAAGCTTGTTGATTTTTCTTCATGCCAGCTTCGTAAAACAACAATAAATGAAGCTACCCTTGGATGTTCTGAATCGATCCAGAGTCAATGTCCTTCGGATAACATGATATGCTAACTCACAAACGAAATGTAAATCTGTGGAGATTGAGAAGATTGCAATCAGCACTGATCGGCGTCAGTGTTCATATTAGGGTAGGTCGAACTACTGATGCATTGGGACTAGTCGTTAACTAGTAAATGGTTCGTTCTTTAAATCCCATTCTTTGATGGGTCTACTTACACTTATCGTAAACGCATGCGGCTGAGCGCTTACATAGGGTGATTCAGCTGTACCTGATATGAACTTAAGGGTTCAGTGGCCAACACGGTTGCCTCAAGAAGGCGTGATCAGGATTCTAATATCGACCGTGGATAGGATATGCACTACTACTGATAAGCTTTAACAAGCGTAAAACTCACTTTTAGTGCTGCTTTTCGATAGAGGTTGACAGAAATACCTATGGGAGTGCGACAGCTGTGAGCGATGTTCGACTTGAAACAGTTAACAATTAAGTTATTCATCTTGATGACCCTCAAAAGTTCATCAGTCTTACAATGTTTCAGGTTGTTGCATGAGATTAGTCGTGTATTGAGGCAATGGATTAAAAATAAAACCATTATTACTTGGTACGCATTTCACTGTAGAATCGTACCTTTTGAGATTACTAGACCATTTGACCCCAATTAACTTTGGTCTAGAACATGAATTCAGTTGTGTGTTAACCCACATCCTGTAAACGTCAATAACCTTACAACATCCTGTTTAATAGGTCAATCATAGGTCCAACCATCAATCGACGTGTTGAGCCAGTTTTCGCTACCTCTGTTGTCCTGACGGCACACGGGTTGCCAGTTTGGCGCATCTACATTGGTTGATTTGCTTTTGCGTGGGTGTAATAGTGGCCAATGGGTGATAGGCGAGTGATAACGATCACAATGTCGATGGGCCAATCCACAGGATATTGTGGCTGCGGTGATCGTGTGCCAGCTATTGACATTCAGTTGAACAGAATGGGGCAGGCCAGCACGCGCGCGGGTTTTGAGTGGTCTTACACAGAAGAGCCGCATGCTACTCGAAGAAAGGAAATACTCAGTGAGTTAGTTTATGCATTGTGTAATCTGGTTGCGCCTTATGTATTCATCATTTATACTCGTAAAATATAGATGTCGGGATTATGGATTTACGTGTTATCAAACAATTATACGTCAGTTCCCTGTGTAGTCTGTTTTCCACTACTGATAGTCGGTTTGCTTTAACAAACTGTGCAGCCCCGAATATCCTATATTTTAAGGCTCACAACTGAGTAGTTAGGTGTTTTGGTATTAACATGTATTTCAATTTGTAAGACCGTAAAATTTACACTCACGCAGACAGAATCCCCTGAGAAGGTAACGGTGCTAACACAAGATGATCATGTTTAGTTACACGTTGTGTAAAGGTCAGCTAAGATTACAGCCTCAGTTATCGTCCCAGTGTCATGTACTGGCCAAGAAGTGTAGCTCTGGTACTTTTCTTTCCAAGGAAAAGACCACTTGGTAACTGTGCTGATCTCTGGTTATCGCATTTGTGATTTACTGATCACTATAGCCAGCGCCATACACACCATTTAAGTGAGATGAAATGAATGTGTTAGCCATTGGAATTTCGTGAACGCCATAAATGATCTAGTTGTTCGGGTACTGAAACCCTCTGCCTGCAGGACCACGATAAGCGTGGTCGTTTGAGCATTCCACCTCATGACCTTAAGATGGATAACCGACGCTTCACCACCATACAACCGTGTATCAGAATATTTCTGTATTACAAATCGAAACTAAAAACTAACTTCACGAGAAGCCCTTAATTGAAAAAAGGATGAAGATCTATTCAACGAGATTCGGATATGCGTATTCACGTAGTTACTAACAAAGTACCTGAACACTGTAAATAGAATGAGGTTCCAACCAAGTAGCTCAATGTCATATAAAGATGGAGCGATAACAAGTGGACGATTGTTAATTCATATCGGTTGGGAAAAGGTAAGGTGCGCTCCACCAGATTTGATTAACAACCTTCTTCCATATATGGAGAGAGAGAGAGGAAGAGAATCATAATTTCCCCATCTTATTAATGAACCACAACCTACAGTTAATGACTCACGGGCGGCCGCCCTAATTTTCATTTGCCTAACGATCGATCGATCTGGAAACAGCTTTTATATAAGAAAAATCACCACAACTGACGAAAACCATACTAGACTTAGTAGTACGTACTACACTGTCGCTGCCATTACTTCTGTCAATAATGACGCTGCCTCTTACTTACACGAACCTCTCGAATGTCTTCATAATTTCGTTGTCAAGTTTAAGACCAACTTTGGTGAATTAATCCAGAAGAGATCTTTAATGTGTGGAAGGTGTGTGCCTCAGTTTAAAGAACTAGCCAGAACGAAGAGTACTGGTTAATATCGCCTATGTCACTTGGTAATAATAGACACGATACCTTTTTGTTGACACATTCCAGATTGAAAATCTTTGTAACGTAAAAGGACATCAATATCTTGATTCTCTGAACGCTTTTGACAGTCTTTCAGTGCTTCACGTATAAAATTGGGAAGTATTAGGTCGGGGTACATGACAGAGATTCGTGTGATATAACGTGTGATTGACGACAGGGAACTAACCCGGGAAGTACGGCCACCTTTGAAAGCATAAATAAAGTCATAAATTGATTAGGGCGGATGACTGCTGTCAGTTGTCATTCATTTCTGGCAGATTGTGTTCTTTGTGGGTTTTATTTTACTCGCCAAGAGTCATTGGTACTCGCTAATGGTAAACTGATCTCTGGCAAGCAATTGGGGATTTTCGGTTAAATGTATTGATTACCTTTGGTTCTTGCGCGATCGCCCATGAGCCTTGAACGTCCATTCTAAACGCTTGATTGACCTCGTTTGGTCGCACGCGACGGACTAATCAAAACCGTATAATCTTCGTGATATTCCTTATTAATCTTTTGAATACTATGAATCACGTTACAAGTAATTGGATGTTTCCGTTTCTGTGCCTCCTGTGTTCTATATCATCCGCTTCAAACTGAATGATGATCTGTCAAAATTTTGGTTTGACGCAGATCAACAATTAAAACGGGACAGCCGTCTCAATATCAAATTACCGGTAATTCAGAAGCTGTTCTAAACTAAAGATAGGTGAAGAGTGAAGTTCGTTTCAGTTATGTCCACGAATAAACGGGTGCGAAGCCTGAAAACTGGTTCATTGCTTTGATTTTTATACCTCGACGATGACCAAATTTAGAACAGTGTCACTGGAAATCTGGTCGTTTATTTTATATACACCTAATATTTTCAATGGTGTGTAGCTGAGTAGATTCCGTCAGCAGACAAGAACGTTGGCCATTTTGTGTAAGATGTTTACTAAGCGGTCAAACAAATTAGAACTAGTATCACAGCAGCGAAGTTAACATGTCGCTTAATATAAAACTGCATGTTTGACACTCTTTAGCAAGACAACGAGGGGGGGGGGGAGACAATATTAAATTATTTCAATTCGCAGACTAGAAACAGACATTTTGTGAACAACCAGCGTGAATTTATTCTTGAATAGACCTATGCAGTTAATGTCCTGTCTTCGAATAGGTGCAAATCGACTACGTTATGTCTGTATGACCTTGATCTGCAACAGGACAGCAGAATATTGTTGTTTGGTACATACCTAATATTTGTGGTCAGGTACCGTTGGCTAGGGACGTGACTCGGTTTTTACCAGCCTAAACCCCTGCCAGTAGTCCTTCATTTTTCCTTTACTGTGTCCACATCACGCTACGAAGGGATGAACTAATTGAGACGATTTTAGCCCCAATCACCAGTTGTAGCCAAGTTTCCCTCAATTGAGCATCTTTGCCGTTTGATGTTTGAATTGAAGCGTTGTTCTGCCGACAAGCTACAGTCCCTTGCCAAGTTGGAGAAACGGAAGTCGAGTGAAAGTGTATTTACGATTTGATTGCCACAAGTTGTGGTCAGTTATTTTAAACTAAGGATCTGAAATACTCCCGTACGACCGGCAAAAGTTCTTTCTTAGTAAGTCAACTGAGGCACATGTTCCTCTTTAGAAGATCATGCCAGTACCACATCTATATGTTTGGATTAACAATTTTCCCATCGCTGGAGCAGACGAAGTGTTAATGGTGAATTCAAGAAGCGTGAACTTTAGCCCACCACAAATTATACTGTATAGTGGCTGGAGGTCACATCACTGGCTTCCATTCCTAGGTAAACGTCAAGCCCCACCTCTATGGTAATGTATATGTCGCTGATTCACTGAAATGAGGTCATGCATTTTCTTGGCTTTCAACCATACAGTGCTGCTGAACCTTCAGTGCACATTTCCAGCACAGTCAATCAATTTATGTGTCGAGCTGACTACTGAGACACTTTTTGTTGCATTAGTTGCTATTCTTAACAGTGACCGTTTGCCTTGTCTAGAAACGACTGCTCGTCGTTTTCTCTGCTTCGTCTGTACTGTGTTCTTTGTCCATCCCTCAGCTGGGCCTGCCAATATCTCTAGACTTCGAGAGACTTTCGGTAACTTTTCATATGTAGAGCTGTATCTGTTGTAACGCTAGATTGTCCAACTTTTCGGAAATCTGTCGGTACAAGTGTCTTGGTGACCTGAACAAAGCAAGCGCAAGCTGGAAGGCTAGTCGCACGAGGATCAGTCACATGACTATTAGTTCACGTCCAAATCCCCCGCAAGGCGACAAGGTGACTACAGTGCCGACTAAGTGGTGCCATACCCTGTTCACAAAGTGTCTTGCACGCACGTGACTAGTTAAGGTTGGGCCAGTGCATCAGCCCGAAGACACCATAAGAATTTGGGATGGTAATATATTTTCTGTTGCCGTTTTTTCTTACTTTTGTGCATATTACATTTTCTGTAGAGTATTCAAATCAGGTCCAGTCCACAGCTTTTTAATGGCACCTATCCGTTTGTTGTAAAAATTGATTGTACTTGACTTGTGAATATACGATGTAGCGCATACTGATAGGGTAACCGTAAGATTTTACCGATCGCTGTATTTTATGGCGCTTTCTCTGGCAGAATTTTCATTCTGGCAGAATTTTCATTTTGTGAATAGAGATTACGTTGTTGCACCATCATCATTTCGATGTGGGGGCTCACGTGACCTGTGGATAGTAGATTGAATCACTGTGCCCGTCTCACGATTGTGGTTATGACGATGTAAGGCAAATGAACCATAGCTACTTTGGAAACGTTTATCCCTCTTTTCATCGTTTTTTAGAAAAATATCCTCAAATCAAAGAGCTAATGGGTCCGGATCCGAATCTGAAGTGGCAAATCCTCATCTTGGTACTGTTTCAAGTTGCCAGTCTTCCGTTTGTTCAGCATCTGGGTTGGTTCAGCCTTTTCCTTCTGGCATACCTTGTGGGTGGGGTTGTGAACCACGCGCTGAACTTAGCTATTCATGAGATCTCGCACAATTTAGCATTCGGGCATTCACACCCACTGATGAATCGAGCCCTGGGTATGTTTGCCAACCTGCCAATTGGTAAGTAAATGTTGATTGAACCTCAAATTTGGTGACAGTAAAATTTCAGCGCCCCTCCCTTCAAACTTAATCACACGTTTCTCATTAACATGGCTTATTTGCTCAGGCTACATCACTGTGCAGTCGCAGACTCAAGGTTACTGGCTGATCAGGGCTCATCCATGATGTGGATCTATCTTCAGACCGGTAATTGGATAATGGGTCTCCTGCTTGTAATATGAGATTGTTGACCATCTTCCTGTGTTGACTACATATTCGGCATTACAAAATAATCCAGTTTACTTGGTTACAGGTAACCGCTGTTGGCTGTCTCGAGAACAGGCGTAGTTGCTGTTCAGATTAATTTCAAGATTTCACATACCAGGTGTTATGGACACAGCTGTTATTCAAAGTTGGGAGCCAAATACATGGTCACGATATGATTCAGTAAATATATAGAGACAGAATTTAGATACTGATTTGAGGATGCTTGTCGAAGATTGTAACTCCGTTCGTGTACTTTTAAATTAAGGACAAAATCTTGTGTAATATTAATTAAAATTAGACTGTCATTACGTAGAGGAGGTGAAGAACAAAACGATACATTCTTAACGCATCTACAAATATTTTCAAGCCTCAGCTCAAAGTAATTTTATATTCCTCACCGTGCTACATCCACCTACAAAGCCGACGGTTACTCTTAAAAACTGTTTATCAAAGTCGAGAATTCACAGCTAAATGAAACTACTTTCTAGAATACACTACCCTTGATTATACCAAACATTTTTCTCGAGTTTGTAAACACAAAGTGTAACACACGTATAAGTTATCCGCAACAAATCTAGTATGAGTGTAGTCAAACAGTTTGGGCGTCATGTTTAACATGTTACTGATAAACGGATTCAGAATGACACAACTTTACGAGCAAGTTGTAATACTCAACGTTTAAACAACCTCGGGTAGCCTTCGCCTGGAGTGTTGTGATCGCAATCACAATGGAACACAAATTATCACAACTTGCTCGTAACTTCGTGTTATTCTCAGTTTTCGATAAAACCTCACCAGATTGTTACAGTTGTAAAGTATCAAAATAGAAGCGGTCATACGCAGGGCTTGGTTTGTGTCAAAATTCACACTATCACATCATCCCGTCATACTTATGAAAGCTCTGTACGATGTTGGCTGACTACGTATCGATTGAGTGATTCAAGCAGTGATCAAGGCAGCCGAAACAATCGATCCGATTTTCTTCATCCATAGAAATTCGGCCCCCTTAATCCACTAATGATATTCTTGACAGTAGCCGACGTATTCCGGTGAATGAACATTGATCGATTCGGTGGACCCTCTATAGAGAAAAGCGAATGCTCTTTCGTGTTGGCATGATGACTGCTATCATCTACACGATCCATGATTGTATTCGTGTTTAGTTTTTCGTGATGCTAGCTCCAGGGTTCGTACACCCAAGGTTTCCCCAGCCTTATATTAACACGGATCGGAAGTCACA
>JTDE01021145.1:15326-33324 GCA_014338405.1 Paragonimus skrjabini miyazakii
CAAACCCTGCTGCCTTCTTTAGTTCGATGCCTGTTGAGACTACGTCCCGATTGATCTTCAGGAAAGGCATTTTAAATTGTTGGTGGACGAGGGTATAGTGCGTACCCACTTGTCCACTACAAGTTCTTTCCTTGTTCCGGTCCGTGCCAGACAGTGTTTTCTTATTCATCCAAGCAATTTCCCATCTGTATAGTCTACAAGTTTTGTTGATCAGTTACAGACGAACGATTAGGTTATGAAACTGCGCTTCGTTCTGTAGATTTAGAGTGATCAAGGAATAAAGTGCACGGTCGGGCTGTATTAAACGTTCTGTTGAGAGAACTGTCGAAATAACTTGCTAGTTATTCAGTCGATCTATCCCCTGTAAATGATCACAACATGACAGTCAGCTTTTTCTAAACCTCCGAAATCTGTTTTCGTAATTGATCAACATTCCTATGCGGTCACAAAGTTATCTAGGTAGCCAATTTCATGTATAAACTCTAGCATTTCATTAAAATCATCCACCAAGCCGATTTTTCTAGCCTTATCTTTCATGCGGCTGATCAAGTTTCGTTTGTATTTCACAATAGTAAAACAATGAAAGCTGCAGCAATAGCGTGATCAGGTATTTCGATGGTAAACGAATCGTTTAAAACATCCATCGTTCCATTTACTCAGGAGAATATCCAGGAAATGGAAAATGTCATCTGACTCCAGTTTTTACGTGAAGTTCGTCAGTGGATGTGTGCAGCTGAACTCACTTAACATGTCAGTCGTTTTATCAACTGATCACACGGTGGCAAAAACACGATCGACATAACGCCGTTAGAAAAAAGTTTTATCGATGGTAAGACGGTGTCGGTGTTTCTAACTTGATCACGAGAATATCAGCCAGCGGTGACCACGGCGATGGTTTAACTTTAATTCAATCAATCTGTTCATAGCTGTCGCCATTAAAAAAATACAATTAGGGTGCATTTTGGAGGCAAATCTTTCAAGTAAGTCGTTATCAGAACGACAAAAATGTTGTCGTTTCCAAAAAAATCATGCAAGTAGTCTCTTGGTTTAAGCAGTGGCGTATTATTTGTTGTTCATGTTTTTCCAACATGTATGTCACGAACTCAGCTCATGGATACGAGTTTATCTTGAGTGTTGTGAACTCAAAATTGTCCCCAAACTGGCTTCCAAGTTTCGGATAACTATTATACTAAGGTGTGATAAGATGAAGTGGACAGGTGTGAAATATGAAGCGAAAGGTAGTCAGTTCGTTAACCTTTGGTAACCCATAGAGACGACGAATAATAGTGCTTATAGATTGTAGAAGTTTGAACGGAGCAGCTGTTACGATTATCCGTTTTTCATTTGTTTTACACTGTTATGTATTTGTGTTTCTAAGCTTACTTTATTTCCTTCTCATGTTATTTTGTCAAACGTAGTGCTGTCTGTAAAAACGATTCGCACCTTGTTTGTATAGTCAGGTTTGTTTAGCTACACTATTCTGACACACTTCTCCTACCCGCATTAATGGTAGATCTTCATGATCAGACAGGGTACACAAAGCTTTACGATGTCTACTAGTTACATGTCCTCTATAACATAAAGGACTAGGTCGATAATGATAGCAAAAGCCAACCAACTCATATTTAAGTTGTTCTAATGCTTGCTTTGGGAGTGAGGTCTAACTGATATGTTTGGCAAAATAAATGTTTACATTGAACTTTCAATCTTATTGTTTGTCGTAACGACTAATGAAATTGTGTCAGCAGGGTAAGCAGATGAAGAATTATGAACCTAACTAACTACCCTCATTGTCCTATTTTAGATGAGCAGAACTGACATTAGCACCCGTTTTGTCACCTGCTGTCAAGCTTACATAATTGGGATAGTTTAAAGGACTCAGTCAGACAGTGACTGATGATAAACAATGCTAACCAAAACCATAGACTGTCAAATATTATCTGTTTGTTAAGCTGTCATTTCCGACGTTTGTGTGGACGTGCTAGTTTGATCAGGCGTGGTTTATTCTGTTCATCTCCAATTTTACTAACTTTGTTACTTTCGGAAATAGTGAAACTCCTTTTATTCTGTTACGTTTAATTCATCAGTCCGTTCATTATCTGGAAACTGAGTTTTCTCGAATTCTCGTTGGGGATATGCTAACATGCCTTGCCAGACAATGCTTGTTGACATATGTCAATTTGACGGAAACGTTACTACTGTCATCGATCATTGTTTTCATGGTGTCAGTGCTTGCCCAGACGTTCCAGTCAGAAAGACTTATCGGTGTCAACACTCAAGGTCTTGCTGGCTGATCCACTGCATAAAACCTATAATGGTGGCCATTCGCTTCTCCGAGCTGCCATAAACTGATACGGATCATCCGGCTGACCACACTGCGACAAGTTCGCACAATCCGACACTTCTAAATACACCCAACTTATCGGTGTCGGTTACACCCAAAATAGGGACACTCAAAATCATTTATACATGACTTTCCTCCTCTCCATCACCAAAGTAGCGTCGTTGATTCTTTGACGTTGGTAATTTTACAAGTGCGTTATCGGATTTATATGTCACCCTAGCAAACAGTTCAGACAGGTTATTGTGCATGACCTGATAGCTATACAAAACCAAAGTCGTAATCGATCAAGTTTGGTCATGAAACTAGAAGTGGCAGTATTGAATCAACCTAACCAATACAAATAGAAAGTGGTTCTATTCAATAGTATTGTAGTGTAACACTTGGTTATGATCGATGTTTCCTTTCTTGTTAGTGTTGTCTTAAAATTAAACCGCTGCCATTCACACAATCCGTCAATCTTTTCAGGTGTTCCAACCTCAGTATCTTTCAAAAAGTATCACATTCTTCACCATCGTTACCAAGGCGATACAGAGCTCGATGTGGATGTACCAACTGAACTGGAAGGTCGTCTATTTAGGTGCACCGGAATGAAGTTTATCTGGCTAGTTCTGCAACCATTCTTTTACAGTCTTCGACCACTGATTCTCCTACCTTTGCCTGTTACTATTTTGGAAGTGAGTTACGTCGTCTAGTAATTTTATGTTTTCGGACAGCCGTCCCTTTCTCGTGGCTTCCATGCTCCCCACGAAGTGATTCTGATTAGGACATGACAAACAGCTGCTCGAGTTGTCCACTGCTATTCTCACGGATAGCTATTTTTGTCTATACATTGTTTTGCTTTCGGAAGCATATTTTTCTACATTTATCGTGTAATGTTGCATCACACCTTACTTCTCAGCACTAGAGTTGGACGTAAAATTGAAAACAGGTTGCCATGTGTGACATACCTGGTATTATATGATCAATTACATTCCACCGTGGCTGCGATGAGCCGAATGGTTTACGAAATAAGTACATCATAAACTGAAATGGCAAGCTTACGTTTTTCTTTTGGGTGGGCATATCAGAATGCTCGTTAGTACCGAACTGCGGAAGCTCTCATGATCCACAGGAAAATTTTGGCTTTCATGTCACATTGGTACTGATGGCTCTAATCGTACAAGATAACAGTGTTATATGTTGTCATCTGACAGTTATCTTACCGGAGTTATCTTACAATTTAAATTTTGTGAATAGTTGTCGGCCACAAAAGTGGTTCATCCGTTTACAACCGCACTTTGATATTTTCAGAAGAACCGTTTACAATATAATCTGATTTATGTTAGAATGTGGTCTATTCAGTAGTTGGTAATGGCTGTTTTGCTTATCGCACTTCCTTTCTCTATCTTTTAAGTTTGTCTATCAATCTAGTATGGTATTCAACAACTTAGCGGAAAGCACGACATCCTGGGTGTTTCCGTGTCCAACTGCCTTAGCTTACTCGCTTGACTATGACCCATTCAGCCAATCATAGTCTTTACAGCACTTGAATGACCTTAATTACTAGGCTTGTCTGACTTTTTAATATCGCACTGAAATGTCATACTGAGAGCAAACAGACTTGGTTGAATATTATATGATGAATGTTGATAGTAGATAGTTAGAGACAAAACGTTCTAGCATTGACTGTTGTCTGTCATAAAAATAGCTGTGATACGCCATTATCGGCTGTTTATCATATTCTGTTGAGGGATAATTTCGCGCCAACAATTTATTAGCCTTATTGTCTGTTTTGTTGTGAAAATACAAACCCATGTGAATTTCACGTTCGAAACCAGATAAAGTATGTATGTTCTGGCAGTTACGATCTATTCTTCACATATTCTTCTGTTTTTGCGCATCCGATTTATGTCGCATTTCGGCAACATGAGCAGCTATTCGACGTTTTTCTGTCACCAAAATCTTTGTAGGCAGGATCCAGCGTCTAAATTGAAGCAATCGATAGTGTTACAGGGTTGCCCTTCAAGTTTCTTCCGGGTGCATTCTCTGTTGAGTAAGAAAGTATATAATTGAATATAGCAATGTACAGAGTAATTTTTTGCATGCGTTGTATCTTTGTCTGTTTAGTATGATGCTTTGTGACGCTTGGTTGTCCAGTCCAAGCGTTAACAGAATAGCTCAGTGTATTGTAGAACGTGAAATAACTTATATCATCTTTAGTGTGAAAATCATATATGAACTGTCTGATATACTGAAGTTTAGAATACATCTTTGAGCTAGATTATTTCAAAAATGCTATTTGAAGACGGAATATACATCTGTTTAACGATAAGCCTTTTGTGATTTATTAATTTAGAAGACTGATTGTGCCGTCAGTTGCTATTGAGAATGATATTTAAAGAAAACGCGAATATAACTTAAATTTACTTCGGTGATTTATATCGTTAAGCCGATTAGTTGCGACCCTACCAGAGTCACCACTTTACTGACACCATAAGGTGTTATTTTTGACTAACATTTCGTAATTGCTTTGTCTGCTGTATGTTCAAACTTGCCAATGTCCCTAGTCATAACGGATACTAGATACGAGATAATTCTGGAATTACAACTGGTCGGAGACTATAAAGAATTTTCATTCATTGAGACGGTTTGCCGGTGAGGCAGCGAACGTTGACAAATGCAACAAAATACCTATGTAGACCACATGTCTAGGGAAGTGACCAGAACAACACACTTGGGCTGGAGCGAATGGTTAGTAGGTATGATGGACTCAAAACTTCAGTAAGTAGTATGTGATCTTCATACGGATAGTGATGAGGACTTCTACGGCCCCCAAGCTCAAGACGAAGGGAGGCACTGAAGTCCATGGACGGTTGTTTAGTACCAGACTAATGGCACGGTTGAATATTGAACGATTGGATCATATTGTCAGAGCAGCCAAAAACTTTGATCAGCACGGTTTATTGCCCAACAAATCTTTCTGCACATGGATAGTAACCAAGAAAAACATTGCAAGCAGACACGTGCTTTTTCGCGGTAGTGTTTCAGGGTACAGTGCACGGCAGTTTTCGTTGTAAGTCAATTCTTGCTGCTGACAGCTGTTTGTACACCGCGACTGGTGCAGTGGTCGGCTCAAGAATGTGACACTTTGTGGGTAGCTGTCCAAAGGTAGGCAAGGTTGGGCTTTCTGTTAAGGTCCAAGGGCGTAATCGACCTAGCAAGGATCAAGGCCGACTATGAAGAGTTTGGCTGAGGTTACAAGTGACCTGACCATCACAATGGTAGAAGCGATGAGGCGACACAACATGGCAAACCACGGCGTGTCGAAGACCATTCTCACGAATCAGTCTTTATGGTTTGAAACTGATAAATTTTGAACCTGCCTTGAAAGGCTGAATAACAAACAAATACAAACAACGAACAAACGAAGCAAACAAATGAGTAATGAATAGTTATTTGACAAAGAATGTGGCTGGTAATCAGTACATCCTTGGGCGTTACCAGCACACCGTGGATCTGCTCAGGTGAGTACAGGTGATGTACGACGGAAATCCGTGAATGCTAGTGAATCAAAACCTCGAATTTTGGCCAATTTCACAGCTCACCCCTAACAGTCTCATAATAGTCGAGCGGCTGGCAATAAAAGTCTGAATGCTGTTCGGGACCGTACCAAAGAAAGAGCAGTCAGTGTGATGGGAAACAACTAACGTTGAGGATGCGGAAGCAAGGAGGAAACGAGTGCAAGAACAGTAAAGGTGTTACCGAAATGAGAGAACTATACACAGTGATCAATCGAGGGATGATTGTATATGAGCTTCGTAAAGTTAAGGAAGAACGACGTGTGCATAGCAGTCGGCTGACAAAATGGTGGGGTTGAGCAGTGGGACTCATGAGATTGTCACCGAGGTGACAAAGATAAGAGACGGGCTACGCCACTCAGTTTATGATCCAGAGTGTATATTATAGAATCTAACTAAAAAACGGTGTCATTATGGTTAGTTCAGAATGAGTGCGACAAAGATAAATGCAGGAGAATGTCCACTCAAAAATTTAAATTACGTAAACAGCAGCCAGTGGCTTCCAGGTTAAATTTCTTGAGGAAGTAAACTACGTGGTTGTTCACCGTCTTGATGTCAGATAACACTTAAAACAAAACTTAAGAACTAATTGTATCACGTGAAGTGACGGGACTCTCAATAGCAACAGCCATCAATCAGCAAACACCATGACTGCTAAGGAAGGTGATCCGACAAACAGTCGCTAACTCGACGACCATTTTCACACCATTTGCATAGCCTGTTCTACTACACTCAGAAATTACCTTAAACTGAACTCACTTTCATGTATGAGGCCAATAGTGAAACTTGGTGTAAAACAAGTTCTCGATTGAAATCGATCTTACGTACTGCAGGTCGATGTGACTATCTCTAGAGGCCAACGTGTAGCGAATGGGTGAGGTCAGACGCAATTTTTTCATATACATAGTAAGTGAGAGCGCAGGTGGAGTACAGTGCGGACTATTTGTTTTATCCGTATAAAGGTCTTAGCATAAAATACACCATAGCTAATGTAACAAAGAGTTAATTTTATGCCAACACCAATGAAAGTGAACCAAATGTGAACAAATGTTTTGAAAACTAGGCAGATTACTTTGAACAGCTTGATAATTTTGGATGAGATTCATACGAGCTGCTAAACCTTCGTTGCGCATATTAGGTTTACGTTTTGCATACTTAGGCTCGAGTCAGTCTCAACCCCCATTGAAGTTTGATTTAAATTTACTACTGTTTGTATTTGTGTGCTCTTTATGAAACTCCATGATACCCCTAACTTCTAGTTGATTGTCTTGTGAGATAAAATCGAGCCCGATCGAACAGTTGACAATCTGTGTACAAAGATAGATACATTCGTTGCGGTCGATTTAAAACTGGCTGAGGCACACACCAACACACCCATAATTCGAAGCCACCTTAAAATCGGTGAACGAGTAACATGCCGAGAAACAGAGAAGTTGGTCACGTGACACGGTATTAAGAATATTCTTTTTACTCGCTAATATCTACCGCTACGTAACGGTAATTATGAGGGAAATACCATTAAGAAGGCCGATTGCAGATGCAGAGGACAATAACCACACAGACCGGCATAGGATTCGGATCTAGTCAATAACTAACAAATTCTTGCTGTTGACACAAATACTGCATTTAAAACACTTATCTCGAAATTTGACTTAACGGAATGAAATCCTGTGTCTAATAGAATTTGCAGGAGAGTACATTATCTGCAATATTACATATGCATGACATCAACTGTACACTTGAAGTGGAGTCCGTGTTGAATACCATTATTGTGATGTCAAAGTTTAACGGAGCTATGCGTTTGGAGACTGCCGTAAGGATTTTAACGTCACTCAACCATATATATATCTGGGCTGTTGACTTCGCTGGCTACGTCTAGAATACTCAACGTCCATGCAACGTATAGTTGTATGCGAAGGACAGCTAACTGGCTACTACTGCTGTTATACTGCATGCTTTGTGTTTCGTCATAAAGTACCTTTGTTTCTGAATAAAATTAAGCGCGAACCGGGATGTTGGAACACCGTAGGTGTGAGAAGGCTATTCATTCAAGTGCTGCAACCTATTGTTGTTACCCTCCACATTCACTGAAGAGAATACTTTTCACAACTCGAAATTTTGAATCCATGTTTATGTTTTGCAATACGCCAGAAATATCACATCGCGAATCGAGTCCACAGCAGAAGATGAAGAGACTAGAGAACGTACAAACCATGATATGAGATGCAATAGACATATAGGCAACTCGCTTGCTTCATCACTCGTTGTCATTTGATTTGAAAACTATAAGTAGACAAGAAGACTGAAACATTGTCAAGTATATAAAAACTACATTATCAGAAGCGCCGTATAGCGCTCCAAACGTAGAATAAGGTCTTTAGCAATGACGTTTAATTTACAATACTTGTATCTCACATTGCTAAAATTCTAAATTCATGTGAAATTTGAACTCAGATTACGTCACACAAATTGCATTCATAACTTTGAAGACGTTGCGTAAGATGAGGTATATGTGTCCGTTTCAGATAGGGTTACTGTTTTCGCGAATGTTGGCTAACAATTTTGCCAAATGAGCCTCAATGCCCAACTACACCATATAATGCTTAAGCGTATCCAAATCATATTTTGTCACCGGCTATAGTTCACTAGACAGCATCAATTATGTGAATACCACAGTGATTAAAACAAATCCATTGATTAAATAAAACTCACTCTCGGGTCTCTCGACGAATTAACAGGTAAATTTTATACGGGACAATGTTTCTCTATACTTTAAAACTTGGCAAATCATGAATTAGGCAAACACAGCAACTTTAAAGTCTAAATATACAGCAATTTGCCATGTCGTTTTCTCTGACTATAAGAAAGCAATGAAACAACCGAATGGCTAATTAATTAAAAGCTGCATATACATATTTGTATATGAATGTGTATTGTGAATCACTGACGATATTTTATATTCTGTCGCATATTGACTGCGATTAATCTGCCATCTGTCTTTATTTTTCAGGTGGTCAATTTGATTGTTCAGTTTGCTTTCAACTATTTCGTGGTTTCTGTCTGGGGCTGGAAACCGCTGATTTATCTCTTGTCGGGTACCTTATTGGCTATGGGTGTTCATCCAGTCGCTGGGCACTTCATTTCGGAACATTTTGTATTCGACAAACAGTTCGAAACCTTTTCGTACTATGGTATTCTAAATATGGTCACCTTTAACGTTGGTTATCACGTGGAACACCATGATTTTCCTTACATCCCCGGATCAAGACTGTATTTGGTAAGTACTAGTTAGATGAAAGTAACACTATGATCATTAGCTTCAAAACAGTGGACTGTGATACACAATAAACTATTTCGTTTCTATTGAACGCACCAATCAAAAGGCAGTTGCTCACTTCGTTATAGAAGAACTATTTATCCTCTACGAAACTAGAATTGTTCCGGTGTACTAAGCTATGTCAACGGTGCCGATGCCTGGGAATGTAGAATCTTCGGCACTTTAGCTTCTCACAAATCACATTTTCACCAACATTGCCATATTGCTGCAGACTTACACAACCCCGATTTGGAGCGTCCGGAGGCGACGAAATCGTTTCAGGTTCCCGTGCATGGCTTCAGTAATCAACAGGAATGGACGTCGAAGGCCAATGTTCAGCGTCAAAGATTCTGTCCATATTTAATGATCACCGTATCAGTGGCAACGGTCGGAACAAAAATACGGTTGATTTACATCTTTCCTCGTGTTGTAGGTAGTATGAAACTAATCGCAGCTCCTGAGTCTGCCAAAAATATCTGATTGGCGATATGGTCTCTGATGAACGGACGGCGATAGGATGACAGATACCAGGTGCGGTCGTTACTGTTACTGATTGGCGCGACAATCTTCCAAAGTTAAATTTGTTTATGTAGACTGATATGGTGAAGTGCACTTACGAGCTGTAGCTTCAAACTTTGTACGGTAACAACAAAGATTGTGGTGGTGTTCAGTAGAACGATGGTACGAGAGTACTGGAGTGCATATATGTCGGTGGCAGCTGTGAATACGGCTTCAAGATCCTGGAATTAAATGAAGCTTTTCCAGATTTATATTTTGATGCTCAATTTGACGGCAGAAGACTTGCGTCAAGGCATCTTGCTGAGTTGGATCAACTGAGCTGACTTGAGGAGTGTCGGAAATAGTGATGATCACATCAACAAGGTCAGCTAATTTCAGCAGAAATATCTTCTTATGCGATACAAGAGTGTTGCGAACGAAGGTTGAGAGACGCCGCAAAGGTGAGTTGCCCATGGACCCTCCGTCCAATATATATAAAAAAAACCTCCCACCAGCCAGGATGGCTGTATGAACTGTTCAGATCGCTTATGTTCTGTCTTCGTGTTGCTCTTCAGTAAAGTTGCTTTCAGATATTCATAAAGCTGTGTCGGATGCGAATTCACAACGACATCTTCAGCCCGTTGCACACTATCGACGAGTACTGCCGAAACGATATGAAAAGGCATAGTGTGCGAGTGTGTTACGTGTTTAGTCTCAAATTGTACTTCAGCAAGTCTAAACCAAACAGTGGGATCACTGTTCGAAAAAGTGGGCAGGCGCACACCAATAAGGCTAACAGAGTATATGCCTAACTGTCACTGAACATTAACTGTCCGGACTGGATCTACGGCCTACGAGCGTTTAAACAGATAACAGAACAACGGCAATGAAACGGTGGATAACGGAACGACGGAGTATACGCGGTCAGTTAGTCTCTCCCCGGCCAACCCATCCACCCGGGGCTACCGCATGAACACAGTGAAAAGACTGGTCTTCAAACAGAGCTTCTTTATGTCTCTCAATCGACGACAACGTAGTCACACACCCGTTCATTTTTATAAGGTTTGCGACTAGCAATAAAGCAACAGCAAAAGAATGGACCAAACAAAAGTCCAGAGAGTGCACAGCAGGGGTGTAGTCGGGATGACAACAACAGTTGTCACGACGACTGAGAACGATCATGAAGACCGGAGCAGTGCACGACCATGGCAACGGTGAAGGTCACTCACATTGACAATAAGAAATATAGCAGATAAAACAATGAACATAAACGTAGGATGCCTATATGAATTGCAACATTCAAAATCTAACCGAATTAATGTAAGGTAAATAAACCTAATGTATGGAATCCGTATGGATAGCGTGAAATTCAACAGCAAATTGTGTTTCAATAATAATGAACTGCTCACATCAGGGCTGAACAGTCTTAATTACACACTGTGAAGTCGAATACAAACAACCAAGGTCTACAAATTATTACTTGTCGAAAAGAAGATGTACGGTTGAGGACTGACGCACATCACTGGACTAGGAATAACCGTAGAAACAATAGGAAACAGACAAGTGTGAGACAAAATAACCGAGTCGATAAAAGTACTGACAAAAATACCCAGATGTACGCGGGGAGTATTTCGGGAATGGTGAAGGGGTAGGATCTTGTTGATATGATATGGAGCTGTATTGTAGTTCACGTCCACCTGTCCGTTGCTTTTGGCGAGTTGCTGAAGCGTTTGCCTTCCGAGACGTCCCTTTGGAAGTCGTGTTATCTTACGTGTCTTCAAACTTCACCACTTGTCTTCGTGCGCACTGATAACCTGACCTTTTCTGCTGTCTTGATCTGGAAGGCTATGTTGACTAGAACGTAAGTACTTCCAGGTTCAAACATCTCAAATAGACTGAAGGGAACACCCAGACAAATAGTGGTTTAGTCACTAGTCGATTATGCCAATGTGTTATGCATGTCGGATTGTTGTGGGTGTTACTGGCGTTTCTGTAACTCGTGTTTTTCGAATTTTATTAAGTCGTTTCATTTAACGAAGTTTATCGTTATTTTGCTGCATTGGTAATCTCTTGGGCATATCTATATCTGTTGTGTGTATGTTTTCTGGATAACCTACTGGGCTAAACTAGATCATGCGGGGATCGCATCAACGGAACCACTCATACCAAGTCAGTAAGTAGATGATGGACAAACTACAGTCACTGATCTTCCAGGTTGGAGGTCTGAATAAGGCTAGCCTGTATACCAGATAAACCACACTCGTTTGAGTCAACTGCTACCACCACCCGCCTTGTGGTACAGGCTCCTTGGCTAGAAGTTTTGGCCAAGAGGCCAAATCGTTTTCCTGTCTAGGTCTGGACGTCATGGCACTATCTCCAGCCCACATAAACGATGGGGATACAAAATAATGCAAATGAGGTATTGTATCGGCTGCCCCGCAGAATTACCTGGGTCATCCTAACAGCTGTTTCCAGTAGAGTGGATGAGCGAAAATGAACTACTGCTAATCTCAGCTCCTCCAGCACCATTTTCAGAGCAGACATCGGTCAGACAAATCTCAGTGACACGATGTTCAACCCAGGGCTTGCCTGGGGACGCAAGGTTCTGTCTGTCAGGACATAAGATGTGTGTAAGCCGTGTGGTCGATGCAGCATCTGACGGACTTGATTACCATAGAACTGGTCCATGTTGCAATCTTAAGTGAAGCAAAGCTTTTAGATCAAGTTAGGCTCCGGGTAGCAGACGCTAGGTACGCCTACTTAATATGCTATGTCGGAAAAAATATCGAGGAACACGGTGTCTGTTTCATGGTCGCTGACCGCATCCGTTCTTAGGTGATGGGCAAAGCGCACGACATCGAAGTATGTCCATACGCCTGGGACTCGGTCGAAGTAAGTCTGCTACTCAATGTTTCTCAATGTTTGTGGTCTAAATATATGTTACACCGATTATACAAAGAACTACTTATGTGTTTAGCTGTCCGCCACAGGCCGTTCGAAATTAGTGACTGACCGTTTGTTCCGTGTGACTTTAACTCGCGAGTTTGACGCGACTTACTAACCTGGTCGAGAGTCCTTGGACCATACAATATTGGCGCAGTCAATGGGGAACTATGGACGGCCTGTTTGTCCGTGTGCTGCCTACGAGTTAGTTGTCACCAAACTTCGACTCCAGTTGAATGTGAGCGATATCACGACATGGACTCAACCACGAAGCAGTCATCACCACTTGCGTAGCTACGTGGTGGTGCGACAATGCGAAATTCGCGAAGTGCGTATCACGGCAGTGATTCTAGAGCTGAGTATGGTCCGGATCACAGGTTGGTCAGAACTAAGTTGTTTATTCATGCTTGTGGTCTACTTATTTTCGATCACCCGGCATCGGCTAAAACTGTACGCTAAACGACAGGAGAACTCGTAGACGAGAATGATAGTTCAGCGTACCGGTGCCGGTTGTCTGAGAGATGCTCTCGTACTCTCTTCCCTTGGAGGTACATAGCAACGTATCAAGAAACGGATCGCGACGACATCAGTCGGCCTTCCATCTCCAGATGCTCCCGGACTGGTTCGACGTGAACAACACAGTTATATAAAGTTCAGGAGGCTATCATTGAACGGGCAACTGTGGATAGCCTGCAGCAACAATATATCAAAGGGTCACTTGCTCTGGCTTCAGATGTAGCAAAAGCTGCAAAAAGCTGCCACACGACTGCAAAACAGAAAGGCGACATGCGCGGATGAGTTTCTCTTGGAACATATGAAGCGTGATAGTCGAGTTTTGCAACCTGTTTTTATCACGAACGGCTCGAGACCAAATGATCTCAGTTGGGACGCGCATTACGGCGCTCACCGAAAGGTCAAACAAGTGCACCAGACAGGATATATGCGTGAATCGAACAACAACCCTGGAACGTGTCACGGGGTGACCGATACAGTCGTCGATCAAGGCCGAAGCCAAGCCAATGAAGCCAGCTGCTGTGTTGATTTCATATATAATGCCCTATTGACAATATACAGAGAACTCTTGTCGTGCCTCATTTCGGAGTCTTTTGCAATCAGTCGGGATAGCTTGAGGTCGTATTAAGCAGCGTTACAACAGTTTTGCTTCAGTTGGTTCACTCCATCCGGGGGACAAGAAACAATCCCTCAAAAGTTCAACTATGCCCTGACTGTATCCTTTTTCAAAGCATCGATAATCATCACGGCATCAGTCTGTCAGGTTTCTATGGAAGGGTGTTAGCAAGAGTCCACCTAAAACGGACTCATTGCGAAAGTTTTGAAAATCAAGGGTCCAGAGGATCACCGCGGATTTCGGGCAAGTCTCAGTAGCAATCCATCGACAGGTCTGTCCGTCGACGGCGAGTTGCAAATTCACATGGTGACGGCCAGCATTGCTTACGAACGCCCGGAGGGGCTGCAGTCTGAAGATGAGTACAAAGTTAACTGTCTACCACCCAATGTTGCTATCTACGCTGGTGTATGGCAGTGCAACTTGGACATTGTGTCAACGACATGTGCAGTATCTGAGCCACATTTAACTGCATTGTCCACGACGAATCTTAGGTATTTGGTGGTCGGGCGTGGTTCCGAACATTGAGGTACTTCGTCAAGCGGACTAGCATGGGATTGAAGCCATTCCGATGCTCAGTCAGCTGTATTGGTTAAGGCACTTCCATTAGGCACCTGCTCTACCGGAAATTGGAAGAAGGTAAGCGGAATCCTGGTGGCCAGAATTTGTGGTACCAGGATGCTATCCGAGCCGGTCTTTCACGCTACGATATCGATTTTAGATCATTAGGGGACTTAGCCATGAATCAGAAGCCCCGACTGAGTGCTCGAAGGTCCAGTGAGCGACAGTTGCGTGCCATGAATTTAATTGTCCGGTACGCAAAGAAACTACAAGTACCATAGGTCATGATCACATGACTACATGGCTTTGTGCTGAGTGTGGCCGTGAATGCGTTGAGCATTTCAAATTGTTAGGTCATTAGCTTACTCAGAGTACGCTGTCAGCGACGGTCGTATCAATCAACGAATCCCGTCGTTTGCTGATGCAGTATATGACAAACGTCTTTTTTGTGTTTCTGCCCAGCTGTCTATTTATACCTGAATCCATCCTTCTATCAAGGACCCAATAATATCTGCTTCTATATCCAACTACTTCTTGCCTCATATTTACAGTACGGTTCTTACCAGTTTGGATTTTACCATTTAGTGTTTTTGTTCCCGAGTAGTAATCGTTCCCGTTTTATACAAGCCTACCATCTGGCTAATCGAGTTTGGACAAATGGACCACAAAGTCTTCCACCCACGCGTCTTCTGGCCTTATTCCTTCCAGTTCACAGTGGATACGTGGTGTACAAATGGAATAACAAGTGGTGCAACGCAGGCCACTTGCGATGAGTGTAATGCACAGGCGCCTTTTGGCTTTGATCATTGTAACAGGCTAGTCGAAAACCGGTGTCGCTAACCTGTATTAGTAACCACAGCGCGGATAGGAGACGGCCCGCTGTCCGTTGGATGGGTGAATGTGAGAATCTCTCAGCGGGGATTGTTTGTGTAGGTTGGACCGGGATTGTCGGCTCACGCGTTAACTCGTGATGTGCGCCGATGTCGGTCTGTGTGACCTTGGGTGTTGGTAGTGTTGTTGTGTAAAGGGCAGCTTCGTTTGTGAGTATTATAGCGCGTACATTCAGGAACTAAGGTGCACGTTTCAACGCCAGGGAGATGATGGACTAGAACCGACTATTGAAATAGTATATGTGCACTATGGGGAACGTGCCACCAGGGCGGATGACAACGTACTGCTATCCTATGTGTGTGAAGATATGTCAGCCGTGCAAATAAGTGAACGCGTTCTTGATCCCATATTTTAATATAACCTATACGGGATTTCATGCAATAAACAACTTCGCAGGCCAAGCGTCTTTTGCGGTCACAAAAGTAGAATACGTGTGTGAGAAATTTAAGGTGCAGGTTCTGCTAACCAGATAGAAGAAGTAAATAAAATACTGAGGTTGAACCGTTAGTTTCGGTACATGGACGTTACAACAAGTGCAAAGTCATCATTCATCGTCTACACCGTCTGCCCTGTGTCATCAAATTAACCCAGTCAGTGATGACTATTCTGAAAAGTGCACTTCATCGGCCAGATGACAGCAAGTGATCGACAGAACAACTGGAATCCGTTTACTAAAACTTGTATCCTCACAGTTTACATGACACGTTTACTTTCGTTCGTAATAAAGAGCACGCAAAAACAAACAATCTGTAATGGTGTTCTTGAAATTTTTCTTCAGGGTTAACAAAGGTCAGGGACATCAATTTCATTTCTGAGTATATAGTCCAATCAAACATATATTTAAACACCTGTGTTCAGCAACTTGCTTATGCCACTTGTCCTCAGTGTACTACTCAAACTTAGCAGTTAACCACATCGCCAGACTAATGGAGTCCCAATATGGTCACCATAGAGTAAACTGCTACCGAATATCTGCATAAGAATGCTGGAGTGTTGACGTAATATAGTTTATTTCTTATACAAAAATCGGATCATGTTTCGCACGCTGCTAGTCGTCCAGTCCGGCGCATCACTTTTATTCCCAAAGCGGACTCATAATACTGGTTTCAGTTCCTAGGTATAAATTTGAAAAGTAATCGGATAAACTTTCATAGCGGTCAGTTTACTGTTAATCTATACGGACCGGGTAGTGTACAATTTTCAAACAAACTCTCGTCCGTTGCTTTACCCGTGGAGCAAAGTAATCTTGGCCTATAAACTCCTTAGACGAGGAATTAAAAAAGGCCAAAATTGTGTAAAGAAAAAACAGTCATTCTGATTGCTTTATAACCAGCAACATGCTTGCAATCAACTCATAGGAACCCAGCCAACACGGTAGGACACACATTTGTTAGTTCGCTGACCATCCAAGGTGGATAATGAGACGGAAACAGGAAACTGCCAGTTTTTTCAGACCATGATACAGATTTTCCGAGTGACAACGTTGTCTAACTTGACCACAACACCGTTGACAGTGAGTTTGAAATACAGTTTCTACTACCTTGGCTAACCTATCCTCGCGCACCCATTCTCTTTCTGTTGTACAGTTGGATAGGCAGTTCAGGTGGCCGGGTTTCCATCCAAATGGATCGAGCCAATCAGCACTGCACTCTTTGCACATCTAGCTGTTGGAGCATGTTCACCTGGCACAAACGGGGTGAACAGCTGTGTCCGGAGGGCAAAGGAGCTTTCTTTTACCGTCATCAGATGTTGAGTTTCATAAGGAACTACATACAGAGCTGTAATGCGTGTTGGACTGGTTGGCGGCATCCGAAACGGATTAGTCTGTCACAGTGACCGAAGCCAAAGGACGCCTGCACTTTAAACCACCACCCCAAGTGGCTTGTGCAGCACCACTTGCGGTTCCACTCACACACCACGTATCCGGTGTAAACCCGAAAGAATAAGACCAGTAGGTGTGTGAGTGAGGCCTTTGTGTCCAGCCGGTCCATGCTGGTTAGCCAATTGAATGGCTAGTACAAAAAGGAAACACTTATCTCTCGGAAAATAAACCGTGAGAGAGACTGCAATGACAAGATCTATACTAGGAAGAAAGATGTGTAAACTGTAATACAAGAAGCATTTGAGTATACGAATGCATGCTATTGCATTCAAGAGAGGATAAAGTTGAAGAACAAAACTCAAAGTTGAACTACGAAAAGATCAGACAAACGATTCATCATTCAGTACACCAACAAAGCTCAAGAAAAGACTGGGTAGAAGACCGCAGACACTCAAGTTTCTGAAAAGAGGAGTGGATTAGTTGCCCAACGACCATAGTCTTGGTCGATGCAATAATTAACAAAAGTAGAATGGATACATTGATATGACATACGTGAGCCTAACGTACTCGTTGTCTCTTCGCCGACGGTGCATTATGAGTACGTTGGTGACCTACTAATCCAAGGCGGCCAGCTCATTCGCGGCCGCATACATCGCAACGCCATGTAGACATGTCACCACGACCTATGGCACCGATGGTTCCCTTGCATACCGCGCGCTTTCGTTCTCGGCCGCGCAATAACTGCTCGTTGAACTCATCATCATCATCATAGACAGCAATACATCAGTGATTCACACTGATGCTTAACTGCCACACAACCATGAAGAAGAAGAAGAAGAAATAAACCCTGTTTAGGAAGAGAGAAGAAAAAAGACGGAGGGGAGGGGACCTAACCACTAAAAAAGAGCTACGTCTACATTCAAACATACAACATCAAGGC
>JTDE01021145.1:33424-85198 GCA_014338405.1 Paragonimus skrjabini miyazakii
TACCTCATTTGTGTTGTGTTTTGTTATAAGTCTGTCTGTTGGCACAGGTTACAGTTCACAAGCAATTTCATTCTACCTTCATTCATAAAATGTTCTTTTGCAGCTGCGAAAGATCGCTCCGGAGTATTACGATAACATT
Source organism: Paragonimus skrjabini miyazakii (assembly GCA_014338405.1). Lineage (NCBI taxonomy): Eukaryota > Metazoa > Platyhelminthes > Trematoda > Plagiorchiida > Troglotrematidae > Paragonimus > Paragonimus skrjabini miyazakii. The sequence goes on from JTDE01021145.1 coordinate 33,564, forward strand.
CCACATCACGATTCCTGGGTCAAAGTACTGTACGACTTTGTGATGCGACCTGATATTGGTCCGTTTTCTCGGGTGCGTCGAAGACAGGATCGAGTCGCCCAGAAATTAGTACAGTCTGTCGAGGTTGATGAAACGCAAATTGCAAGCTGAATGAGATGTGTTACAACGTTCGTTGGGACAGTAGGATGCAATTTCCTTTCAGCTTTGCAGCATATTTTGATTTATTGATTTCTTATTGATTCCGACCTGTTCGAACGCGGTCTATGATATTGAATCACATTTGGGATTTGCCCATCTTTATTTCATCATTTTATTGTACCTGATGGACTGATTCTCTGTTTTGTCTGGTATATTGAAATAAACTGTTATACCCATACGCTGTTTGGAGGGGGGTTATTTGTGTTTATCTCCAAAATAACTAAGCATGTCAGAAAGATTCCTTACAAAAGTCAAAATCACAATGACACAAACTCGGTTTTCAGCTATTTGAAAATATACTATTTAATGGAATAGAAATCAATTTTATGTTGTAGAGATTGGAATGGGTGAACACATCGAAAAGAAGCTAACCGGCGATTCGCTGAAAGCTATGAACAACCAGTGTCGACAACGCGAACAAACTGGCATATCATCGCAGTGACCAATCCGGATGCCTCGCCGGCGTAGTATCGGATTTTGTTATAACGAGCATTGGAGTAAAACAAGCTGTTTAAATGCGTCACGTTTTAAAACAAACGAGTAACAAGCGGAGGCGAGCCAGCCAACAGGAAAGCCGATGCATCGGCAACAACTGTAACTGTTCATTTTGCTGACATATCTTGTCTATAAAATAACCAGTAGAAACAATAAAACTGTGATGTGCTTTGTGCCACAAGTTCTGCTTTTGATTTCGTTCCGGAAGTTAGCGACTTTCAACAACGTACACCAGTAGAATACCTGGCCAAACCATTACTGAAATATACGCGTGGATGAAAATAAGAGGTGTTAGATTTGCATGGCTAACTTTCGGGTGTAGTGTCTAGAGTCACAGAGATTGATCACGACTGCCTCTGGTATAGGTAATAATGGTTCCCTGACGAGGCTAGAGGAAGTCCAAAACACATTATCAGTTGTATTGTAGACAAAACCACTTTGAATCCATGGCGTTGTTGATCAGAAACGATCTAGAAACATTCGCGTTACATTTATTCCTATAGTTACTCCACCAATTCGGAAGACGTACACAGTCTGTCACGATTTTGTGGTTTCCCTGCACGACAGTGGCAAAAAAATGAACAATTATAGAAGAATCAGGGAGACAGAAAAACTATTTTTAAAGACTGGTACTAATCTTCAGCGTTTCCTGAATACTACTGTAACATGCAAGCCGGCTGTTTACACTCTGACTGTCCGTAAAGGCTACGGACCAACTTTAGGGCAACGTGGAGACACCGGGGGATAGCGTTCTTCCGAAGTAGGGGTTCCAACAACAGTCCGGTAAAATGATACAACAAGAAACAAGCATGAGCCAAAAGCCCAGTAAGCCATGCACACGACTTACATAAACGAAAACTAAAACGGCGTCAACAACACAGCAGCACGCCCTGTTACACAATTCAAATTCGACCTGTGTGCGCTTGCTAGTTTCGACCGCAAGTTACACTATTACCATCTATGCAGCATACTGGGTCTTAGTCATTACGCCTGTAAGTTTACAACTGACGGATTCCCTAGGTGTGTTTCCTTTAAGCGTCAGTGTCCATTCTCATGCATAGAGTTTCAAGTGAGTCCACTTATTCTGTAGCACGCTGTTAAATTCCAAAAAATACAGGCGCTGTTGATTAGTGTTTCCTACTCGTACCTCCAAGAAAGGTCATCATCCGATGTTATGAATAAGCCGTTCATGGTGAGTGAGTTCGGTTCAGAATGTCTAGTCCGGGAAATGGACTAGAAGAGATAAACAAGAATTGACATTGCACGGTTTTTGTTTGAAACGATTTTGCTGCATCCTACCAAAAACATACTGGACAGTTGAAGTTTACGAAATAGTTAACGTTTCATCACATACTATACCCACATTCTTAGTGGTAGGGCACCACGGACAGAGCAGAATTGGTGTCACCTTTCGTAAAGTTTGCTGAATGAGTAAGGAACCCTACACATGTGCTTTTAGAAGTTAGAATGCACGCCTAACAGGAACAGCCCACCGTCCGTTTGACGAAAGCCTTTAGACTCAACTAGACAATGATCAGTTTATTACGGAATTAAGTGACCAGGTCCAGTGTTCGTCTTCGTTTTAACGAATGCTGAGTTTGCGTATGAATCACTGTGAATTGTGGTGCCCCTATGATGTACAATCCATCGAGGGTTTATGCAGCCAGATTGAAAGAGTTCTCCTGTTCATTCTTGACTGGAAAATATGACTGAATTTTAGCAAGCTGGTGTACATTAGGCAGTACATGAAGGCCAACGTTTATGTACGACTATAAAGTAGTGTTGGAAGCGATAACTGTTTGGTTTGTGTCTGCGGGATATGTGCTATGAATTAAAGAGGCATCAACTGGAGAGGACGAACCTAGTTTCTGAAGCGCTGCTAAAAGCTGAACAATATTTTTTTGAAGCAAATTCCGTACGCAGAAGCCAACATTTACTGATTGGAAAAAGGGTAGCCGCATGAAAAATTGTCTTCAAATACACAGTTTTACTGGTGGGAACGCTCAACAACTACTCATGAGCAGGCGGTTTGTCCGGCAGATACTTGTTCGCGTAAAATCTCATCCATGATGCGTTTTACAGATCTGAAATGTCAGAATGAACAGAATAAACGAAATCGGATAAAATTTTGAGACCAAGTGACTTGTATGCGTCAAAATGTCGAAAGATGACAAGTACGAGACCGTAAAGATGACTACAGCAATAGTTAGGCAAATGCTTTATAGACCTTGTTGGAAGTTTAAAACTTTTGAGCAGAAATCCAGGAAAAAATATTGGAGTGCAATATAACCAAAGGAGAAACTCATACATTCACAAATAGAGTATAAGTCTGCACAAAATTGGAGAAAAACTTTAGATCCAAAACACTAATAGTAAGCCATCTCAAATCAATGAAAACATTATTACCATGCAGACACCTCCATCGAATTGTCGCTCAAAGTAACAACTAAAGACTTAACAGATTGAGACCTAGGGGGCAATATGTTTGGCAACATTACTTAATAGCCGTTAAAAATGCGTTCACTTTAGACAAGGAAATAAAACATTAATAAAGTAGGAAGCATTGAGCGACTATAAGCAAACTAAATAAACCATTTTGACCTACAGTTATATGGTTGACAGCAGTGATGTCGTTATTTATACTGGTCAATACTCACGTATAACACAGTAGTAATGCTTTGTCAATACTGTCCATTTCTGTAAGTCAATACGAGCTAATGCTAATTTCCAATTGACTACTGGCATTAGCACTGTTATAGACCAGGTCGATCACTTGCTGCAAACAGCCCAGTTGCCTTTTATTAGAATCAAGTTTCTACCGCTTGCATTACATTTCATTCACAATGAGCCAAAAAGTTTGCCTAAGAAGAAAAACAGTACAATTGATCTTGTAGTGGATCTAAACACTACACAAAATCCAGGTTTGAATACGAGATGAAAAAAATGATAAAAGTGGAAATTTGCCGCAATAGACGGGTGATTCCGCTAGTTTCTAACTTTCCAAAATTCTATGCACCAGCAACACCGAACGTAGACAGAACGCGAGGCTTGCGACCCGAGAAGTGTCATTTGTATTTATCGATTACTGATTAGTTCGATTAAGTTGGGTTTAAACGTCGGCTGTGTATGTGAAGTTGAGGAAAGTAAAAAGTGTGAATAACAATGAGAATTGTGAAATACAAAATAGTGTACAAAACGGTACAATCTACATATAACCTTCAAGGGAAAGCGTTTGAAAAAGGATGATTTGAAAGATAAAGACGAGTCACAGTAACTTGATCATAAGACAATAATGTGTGCAATATTCACTGGTGCGCTAAGGTTAATCTTCTATATTAATCCAATAATGAATAATGGTATACGCATATGCTAGTCCCACAGTCCACCAATGAACCGCACGTCAGTGGGATGCTGCGTTCCATGATACTTCTCGTACACGCTCAGTATCGGTTAAACTAAGAAGAGACACTGGGCATGTTCGCTTCGTTTGACAAAGATCTCAACATAATTCTCTGAATCCAGGGACATCATGAACATGAAAGTAGGATTTCGCCATTGGGAGGATGTCTCAGTGTTTGTATCTGCAACTGTAAAGTTCATCGTCCCAATAGGTAAACATTTTAGCACAGCTGCTGTCTTCCTATAACAGTGACGGCAAGTAAGCAGTAAACCAGGAAGACCAAAAATCTGCTAAAGTTAGAGGTTCGAGCATGTGTGTAAAACTTTTAATGGCCACCAGATTTATCATACACAATCTTTTGAACTTGAAAGTCCTTGTTTATGCCACTTCAACATTTTTTGAGCAGATGCCTTTATACGTTTCATTGTCGGGAAAATATGTTATGTCGCATTCCCATAGACTTTTCAGTCGGTCCCTTTCGAAAAGAAGCACTAGACTCGAGTTTAGCTCTCATTAGAGCTCGTCAGTAGTGCATATCATCGCCACTGCCGAGAGTAGAACTCCAGCCACGCTGCTCATGAGGCAACCGTGTTTACCACTGCGCCATTGACCTCACGTTAGGCACGACCGAATTATCATATTGTGGAGGATTGTCAGGCAGGAAGTACGAGCATTCCAGCTCTCGGCGGAATACCCCCAACGCAGGGGGGAGGTGCGTTCAAACACCCACGGTGAGCGGATGGAGAACGGCGTGGGCGACCGGATGAGTCATCGCTCGACCGGATCGGACCAACGGGCGAGACGTGGCAGCCGAAATAGAATGAATGACCAAATTGAAGGTGTGATTATTCCAACACTGTCAGAAATATCTCAACACAGCTGTGGATTACGGTCGAAGCCCACGGTTGATAGACGGCGGACAGCACGAGCGATCGGACAAGCTATCGCTCAACGAAATCGGATCAACGGCCGAGGAATAGCAGGCAGAAAACCCCCGGGTAGAAGGCGCCAATCACACACCTAAACCGGGTAGAAGTGCACACGACGTGCGAGCAGAAACCAGGGGGTGTTGTGGACTGGAATTGTGATTCAAAATCGCGAGCCCTCGTGTGGCATGGTAACTAGCGAGTTGGGCAATAAAGATTGTGCTTTATTGGACGCCTTTTCGCTACAATATGTGAACGTTCGACCACTTTCGCTTGTGAGTAATGATCAGGTTGCCCGATCGTCTCCAAACGGAGAAACAGTAACTGTCCTGTTAACTCCAATCGATAACCCCGCGATTAGGACTTCCTAGACAGGTCGAAATCTCCGATCTCATTAAACCTGCTAGGCGATATTTTAGATTACTAATGAATCGTTGGGGATTTGGTTCATTTCAATTTGAACACCACCCACTCGTTCTAATGAGAGCGAAACTCGAGTTTAGTGTTTCTTTTCGAAAGGGGCCGACTGGATAGTCTATGGGAATGCGACAGCTGCGATCAATTGTGGGTGAAGTTAAAATTGAAATAAACCAAATCCCCGACTACTCATCAGTGATTTTAATTTTTTTTTCCGTATTACTTTGACTAGCGGTGAAGATGAACAAAGGTTTGACCTCATCTTACGTTGTTAGGGTACTGTGAATGACACAAAAGTAAACCTAACAACCTGTTTTAAGCAAGCGGTTACGTCGAACTTAGTGTGATGGATGATCAAATCTGAGGGGCGATTATTCTGAAAGTCGGCGGAATACCTCCACGCGGTGATGAGATATGACAAATACCAACGGCAGGTGGACTGCGGAGAACGTGGGCGACTGGACGAGCCATCACTCAACGAAATCGGATCAACGGGCAAGAAATGGCAAACAAAAATTCACACGACAGAAGGCATCGGCCACACAGAACCAGGCAGAAGTGCACATGACGTGCAAGTAGAAGTGGATACTGCTTTGTGGAATGGAATTTTGGTTCATAAACACGAACGCGCCAGTGGCATGGGAACGTACGAGTTGAACAATAATTGAGCTTGCTCTACTGAACGATTTTTCACTACACTTGCGCGTCACTAAGGCACACGGCAGAACCTTGTTGATTGAACGGAAGCTAGAGACAAGCGTACAACCCGGTGCCTACACAAAGCACATGCTGGTGCCCTTTTAGGGTTAACCGCGCTTACACATACAGACGGTCACTTAACCCGACCCTATCCGACAAAGTCGTTCGAGTTGTCAATGTGCCTACGTGACACAGACCTTAAGCAGCCGTTCGCATCCGGAGCTGATGTCAACCCTAGTCACTGACCTGAGGTCACAGAAACCAGCAGACTCTTTCGAACGTACGTTATGAATCAACCGGTAGTCGGGGCCGTTGAAAACAAGGTCGATGGCAACCAATAAATAACGTCTCAAAAAAGGTTTTGGATTGTACATTCCTTCAGCAGTTTTTGGTCGATTTCACGCATCAGAACCAAACGTTTACTTCAGTTCGCTATAGCAATTTCGATCAACTGACTAAGTGTCGGGGAAGAACCCAATTCCCTGAAAATACCGTTTTATTTGACTTCGCAGTGGCCTAACTCATTACTGGTTGTAGTGACCATCATAGTCGGCACGGTCATGTGCCACTTCCCCCATCACGTGCGTTCTCAACCTTTGTGCAAAATTCTGGCGCCCGGCCCACACGCGCGTACTTTACTTGGGACATCACTGTACTGTCTGGATTTTCGTCTGGTCCACCTCTGCCTTGTTTTCTGATTGTTCACAAACCCTTTAAATGTTGTCTAGTTTGTGACCGTGTTGTCTTCGGATTGAGTGACATAAAGTAGCTCTGTCCGGAGACCAGTCTTTTCTCTGTGTTCATCCGTTAGCCTCAGGTGGTTGGGTTGGCCGGGAAGCTCCGTATTAATCTTGAACATTTCGTAGTCCGTTGTTCAGAACTGTTGAACATCGTTCCGTTACCTACCGTTCCACTAACCGTTATTCCGTTGTCTGTTTACGCGCTCGCAGGCCGTATCCCACGTTACAACACTAAGGCAATCAGTTTTCAAAAGATAAAATTCACTAAAATTATAGTACTTTGACAGTGTTTATGGTTATTTCACACGTGACCAGAATATTCTCCGTAAGCGAAGATTAGGTTACTATTCCATAATTTCCAATTCTGTTCAATTGTGTTCTTGATGGAATGCAGCAAAATGCATTCCAATAAAGATCGTGCGGTAGATGTATATGTCCGTTAGAAGTATCGACATTCGCGTTTCATTGGATATAGGCACTCGGTAAGTCCGAACAGAGTGAAGTTGACTGTGAGTTAACTTCATTGGGATTCGGCCCACTATTCACAGTATATAGAGTGTATGGACTAGCAATCCGGTGCAACACACCATGCCCAGTATATCCACGAACTGCAGCTGAGAGGGCTAACCTAAGAAAGAGCAGGTCAGCTGGATTGATTGCTATTGCAGGCACAAAAAGACAAACCTTATCGAGATGGCACTAAGGGTGACTACAAAAAAGAAACGGATAATGTGTTTTGACAATCCAGCTAGGCTGATCATGTTCTAAACGTTACCCGTGTGTGTACATCAGCAAAATCCACTGATTTTGTGTGTTTGTTCTCAGGGTGAACAGACATTGATTGGTAATACAAAGTCCGTTTTGTAAACATGTTGTCCCACTTGACTAGTAAACTGATGTTATCTGCCTCGAACAGACTAAGCTATAACCCCAGTTAATTTGTCGTACTGTAGACAAATCTCCGCTTTCTTTGGAATTCCTCCTCAAACTAGGCAACACACCAAGAGAGTCACATGGACATTACCGAATTTGATGGGATGAATTTTATTCGGAAGTCATCCATGATTTAAACTACCATAGGTATCTGGCTTCATTAAGTGGGTGTTGTGTGACACTGAGTACTACAGTGTAAGTATTAGGTCCGTGAAACACCATAAACCACTGTTTGTCAGGAAACTAGGCCTTGCTGATAGGACTGATGGGGTTTAAGCTGTGCATGGATAGTTGGTCTCAATCAGGCAATCTTTCAAGTGTTAACTGCTGATACACATGAGCATGTCAAGTGGAAATCTGAGGCAACAGGCCGTAAGCTCATTAGGAGGTATAAATGAAACAGCAGATTAGGGCATGTACCCCATGACAAAACTGTAGGACCACTTAACAGTCTACAAGACTGTCTTACAAGATAAATCACTAACTGCGCAGGTTCATTACTTGACTAATGAATATAATGAAACGTCTGAAAGAATGGAACTCTTTCCTAGACATCGCAGAAATTACCAGACCAAAGCTGTACGATCGCACGAAAATGTAGTCCTTTTCAGAAAGACTGCTGGAAGTGGCTCTCCCGATTCACTTTTTAATTTAAATTAGTTGTTTAGACATGTTTTTCACAAGGAGATCAAAATGGGTTGGGCGCTGATTGTTCGACTCTAGCTTCATCGCTTCCTCTAACCTTACTGTGGAGCACATTTGCATAGTCATCCGGTCAATGTGCCTCAGGTTTAGATCAGGATTGCAGACCATATTCACATCAATAAGAAAGAGCCACATTGTTGTGCCACTGGAAGTATGCACTGGGATAAAGTTCTGCCGAAGTACTGAGACTTCTCGAGTAGACGTTGTGGTAATCGACAATAAAAACCTATAAAGCTAACTGACTTGAGAATGAATCTACTGCACACCTCGCAGGATAATCAACCCGCTAAATCTTGTAGTTGAAAATACGTATCAAACTATCATTTATTGTTTGATACAGGTCCTATGACTGATACACACTTCGCTATTTAAAAGCCACGTCAACATCATCCATATGCATCGGGGTCATTCAGAATGAAGTATTTATCGTGGAAAAACGTACATCCTTCATTGAGATAACCATGTGTCATGAATTTTCACTTAGTATAAGTAACGCTGAATATGTTGGCAATTCATGAAAATGGGCCGTTTTCATTTCCATAGCTCAGCTACGGACATTCTCATAATGTCTTTTATACCTCCCTGTAAAATCGTCTGACAAAAGTGCTGATTTCAACCTTGAAAAACTACTCTGGTTCAGACACTAGCTGAAAGGCCACGTTTACCTTACTTTTTTTAGTATTCGCATACGAATAGAGATGTATCGATCGCCCGCCGCTAGAACGTCGTGACTGCTGAAGTCTTCTAACTACATTCAATATGCTCATGTTCAGGTACGTAAAAGCCAAATATATTTTTTGATTTCGTTAAATGTTGCTTCTTTTGACTTGGTCAAGCAAGAAATGACTTCTTACAATGAGTGCGTTTGCTTGCCACCAAGAGGAGACTTACATGTTGCCACATTCCAACATGTGTAAGTTCACTAATCGACACGTATTCTTGTCATGCTTTACTGGCCCATGACATGGGTTGACTCATTCGAAGCCATCTTCACATCTTTACACCAACCGTAAACCATGTTACGAAGAAACTTAAGTGAGGCTGTAGATAGCGAATCACTCGTTGAGTTTATAACCCGCAGTAAATTAATTCATTACGCGAACACAGTGAACACACCAACATTTAAACTAGCGGGAAGGTTGGCTTAGCACGTAAAAAGTTTGAATTTGTATAATATAAGCGCGAGTAATGTATCAATTAGTAGTTTCAATGCATTTTTACGGTGAATATAGATACCTCAAAGGATGCCGTGAGCTGTTTCAGACAATCTAGCAATTCAACTAAGTACGTCTGATAACAGGACTGCTTGCTATTGACAAAATCGTTTTCTGTTGTCGAACGCTGAACGTTAGTTACCAACGTGAAGAGGGAAAATTTAGAAAAAACAGACTACACTTGCTGCCTGATAATGATGGGAGTGGACAGAAAATCTTGCCTTTGCCAAAAGAGAATTTCTAGCATCGAAAGCAAATGGACTGGTAGACGTTTTCTGAATATTCTCTCCAAGTCGTCAAATGTAGATAAACTATACACTGTGCAATGCTTGGTTGGAAACTTTGGGTACAGTTGTCACGTACTTATGCGACGGTTGCTGTGCCAGACCGGAAAATGATTGGGTGATAACCTGTTATCCGTTGTCAGCCCTGTCAAATGCGTCATCAGCAGTGACAGCGTCCTGATTTGGAGACATGGCAGATTCTTTTGAAATCTAATGTGGGTATACATAAAGATATTACAACCGTATCAACTATGAATCGTTCACTTGACATTCAAAAGAGAGTTTCTATTTTATAGTTAATGCACATTTCAGCGTCTGATGAGAATAAAGTGAAACACGTTCGTCAATCTAGATCACTTCCGTTTTCTTGATAAGCATTGTTAGACAAAATAAAACTGTCCATCAAGTGAAAGACGAAGATTTAAAAATTGATGAGATGTTGGTGATCGCTAGAAGACGCGCAGAAGTATCCAGTCAAATGAATGTGTTTGGATTAATGCGATTAGTTCTAGCAGAATATCTGATGGGGGAAATTATAGAATTACTGTTGTTTTATTACATTGTTGACAATAAGTTGTACAGTTGCGCTCGAGAGATAAATTGCCTGCTTTGCTTAGTTCGGTTGTTATTACTACTGTTGTATGACAGGCAGTTTCGTTGTGAGTAGTATACTACTCACAAGTAGCATATTACCCACAGGCGACATTCAGGAACAAAAGGGCAAACTTTGAACACCGGGAAGACGACGGACAAGAATGGACTATCGGAATAGTGTGTACGCTCTATGGCAGAATTTCCACCAAGGCGAATGACAATGATGTATGTGAATACATGTCTAACGTGCAAATGAGTGTGCGCGTTTGTGGTTTAATTTTTGACATGACCTATATGGGAGTATGGGCAATGAACGAATTCGCGGGCCAAGCGTCTGTTTGTCCGTTTTGCCGTTTGCCTCCAATGAGGCCGCGGATATTACTGCCAACCCCGGTGTCGCATTTGCGGGCTCATCAAGGTCCATCGGCCGGGCGACATGGGCAATACGGACTTGGTCGCGAACCGCCATCGGGAGACCTTCAATGAACTGTTCCGTTAACAACTGCCGTCGTGGTCCTTGATCCAGTCCTGGCAGAGCCCTGTCCAGCAAACCTTGCAGAGTGGCGGCAAACACGGATGGATCCGCTCCTTGTCCAAACCTGACATCCTTGAACCGCCGCATAGCCTCCTGGCGGTCGGCCGGGCTGTCAAACGCAGCCACCAGCGCCCCCTTCGCAGCGGCCTACTCCATCTTCGCGCTGCGTCCAGCACCGCCTTCGCCCTGCCCTTCACCAGCGTCCTCAGAGCAGCCAGCTTCCTACGGTCGGTCTTGACTCCGACCAATTCGGCCACGTCCTCGAAGTCCTCCGGGAACGCCCGAACGTTTTCATCTTCGAACGGCTGCAGTCAGGGTATCTTTATCCTCGCGTTTGTCACGGCATCAGTTGTTGTGACCGCAAAAGACGCTTGGACTGAGAATCCCTTCATTGCGCATACTCCCGTATAGGTCATGACAAAGATTAAACCACAAACGCGCACACTCATTTGCACGTTAGACATGTATTCACATACATCATTGTCGTTCGCCTTGGTAGAACTTCTGCCATAGAGCGTACACACTATTCCGATAGTATATTCTTGTCCGTCGTCTTCCTGGTGTTCAAAGCTTGCCCTTTTGTTCCTGAATGTCGCCTGTGGGTAATATGCTACTTGTGAGTAGTATACTACACACAACGAAACTGCCTGTCACGCAATACTACTACTAGAAACTAGCTCTGGGTTTGAGCTAAGTACATTTCCTATTACTATTAGGTACTCCAAACTATCGTAATTGGCATCGCGGGCAGGATATTTCTTACAATCAATTTTTGCAATATGGAAAATCTGAACGTCCATTTAAGTTTACAGGAAATGGAAGATTACCTGGAACGCTTTAAAATTTGGTGCATTATTCGTAATGATATGAGAGAGGAGAAGAAAACACTACATTTCTTCATGGTCATTGGCAAAGATGCATATGCACTGATTAAAATCCTGGCGTTTCCAGATTTGCCTCTCACTTTCGTGCGATTCTTTGAAACATGTTCAGCCCGTCAACTTCGAAGCTGCGGAAAGATCGAAATTTCATACTTCAATGAGAAAAGAAACTCAAGAGGTCCGTGTGTCTATTCTTCACACTTCAAACTTAAGCAGCAAGGTGTAATTTCGGTGATCAACTTCATGATCAATTAAGAGATCGATTGATTGCAGGAAATAATTTTCACAGTCTTCAACAAAAGTTGTTACTACTGAAGGAGGCTTCTTTCCAATCGACCAGAGCTATTTGTGAACAGTTTCAAGATGTAGAGGGCGCGGTAAATGAAGAACATATCACCAACAGTGCTGAAAAACAGGCAAACCAACTGCATTGGCAGTTCGAAAAGGTAAACTGTCAGAGAAATACGGCAGTCAAGCCACATCAGCTTAATCCGAATTCTGTCCAACATTTTGGTAACTGTAAGTCATGTGGTCATAAACATTCTCGACTGACGTGACCATTTCGCCACTCCAAATGTTATGACTGTAACGAGATCGGTCACATTCAAGCCATCTGTCGTTGCTCGAAGACGTGTTTTCACCAGACTTCTTTAGATGAACAGTGTTACATCTGACTTGCAGTTTATTGCTTTTACTGTGACTGCTAATTCCCGTTGTTCTACGCATCACATAGTACAACCTTCCATTGTTAACATTGGTTCCAAACATTTTTTCATTGTTGACGCTGGTTCTGTCACTTGCGTGAAGCTGATGGAGCCTTCTGAAATTTTGAAACCTGTTAATATGTCTGTTAAGGGTATTATTGAACATGCTTTGCCTATTCTTGGCGAATGTGAACTTTCACTCACAGAGGTGCAGTCCGCAACTTATTCATGTTCATTTTTTGTTGTCAATCCTGGTTTGTCTATTATCAGTCTTAAATGTATGAAGATTTTGAAGCTCTCTCTTATATTGTCTGTTAAATCTTCTGAGACTGAGAAATTCGTTTCTGAGTCTGTTTGAGATTTGCAGTCAGTTACTGAAAGAGTATCCGCAATCGACCCGGCGCAGACAAGAACTCCTGAACGTGTGAAGAAGAAGCAACTTCACCACTACTGCCCGGACGTTCATTTGGACTGCGGAGGATGTGGTGATTGTCACTAGACCTATTTCTCATTATTGTTGTTTTATTACATTGTTGACAATTAGTTGTACAGTTGCTCTCGAGAGATAAATTACTAGCTTTGCTTAGTTCGGTTGTTATTACCATTGTGTAGAAGCTAGCTCTGAGGTTGGGCTAGGTTAACCACTTCATTTCCGTATTCCTGGAACCATCACAGAATTATTTCGGTTCTTTCATACGGCTGAAACTTGAAGTCACTACCATTGTGCTACGCGACTTCTACTCCAACGGAGTTCAGTGTGTTCTTGTTCAGGAACGGTATATTGTTGAATGTGTACAATGAAATCGAAGCCACGAAACAAATTGCAATGATAAATATCTGGTTTTGAATGGAATAAATAAGGTTGCGTTTTCTGATAACGAGTATTGCGCTATACAGTAGAAATAGGGGTTCCAACAACGATTTTATAACAGGAAATAACACAAACAAGCATGAGCTAAAGGCCCAGTAAGCCATGCGCATGACTTACATAAATGAAAACCAAAACATCGCCGCCCTGTTGTAATGTGCAGTCGAAACCAGCAAGCGCGCACAGGTTAAATTTGAATTGTGTAACAGGGCGTGCTGCTGTGTTATTAACGCCGTTTAGTGCATGACCCACTGGGCATTTGGCACATGCTTGTTTCCTTTTACAGGACTGTCGCTGGAACCCCCTACTTCGGAAGAACGCTGTCCGTCGGTGTCTCCACGTTGCCTTAAAGTTGGTTCGCAGGCTTAACGGACAGAGTGTATACAGCGCAATTCAAATTCGACTCGTGCGCGCTTGCTGGTTCCGACTGCACGTAATAAATGCAGCAAGTAATGTGCAGTGATTGCGGCGAATTGTTATGTCAGATGGATTCATTTGTCTAAATTTAAAAATCTGCGATAACCACTTGTAAAAATGCAGTGAAATCTTGCTTTGCCTTACAGAAACGATGGTGAAAAATCGCACATTTTCACCGGCATGTAGTCGATCCCGTACTACAATGTTCCCTAATTAGTCACATGATTTGACATGCCAGATCCACGGTTCAAATTAATCTACGCCTATCCAGTCAATGTCAATTACTGGCCAGTCCAAGTGACCTGGGGATAACCATTTTAGTTACCGGTAGAGGTTACAGATGTGCGCAACCGGGAAGTCGGTAAATGTTACCGAATGAAAGTTTGCAACCTGTGTGCAAATTGGTTATGAATATATTGATTCGGAATCCACGGAGAAGTACCAGTATCATTGTCTGTTATTAACCCTGGGTGTTCCCGAACTGTAGAAAATCATGTGGAAAATGTTGCGAGTTGCTTCTTCCTAGAGGTTCCACTTTGAAACCATGTGGTAAGTGAGTTTACCCTGTGGTATGGGTCTATCAAACCAATAACTGAACACAGGCGCGAACGATTGTAGGAGATTGACGGTACGGTGTTTGGTAGTTAAGCACCAGTGTATCGAGCACCGTAGCACAATAATTACGTCTTGATCATACACAACCATTGCATTTCTCAGGATGCACTTTGTCAGAGGAATTGACCCAGGGTTTCGTATAACATATAACCTCGTTTGTGAGTAGTATAGTGCGTACATTCGGGAATTGAAGTACAAGTCTTCACGCCAGGAAGACGACGGACCACAAGCGACTATTGAAACATTGAATATGCACTATGGTGGATGTTTCACTAAGGCAAATGGCAATGCACTGTTTCCCAATGGGTGTGGATACACATAAGCCATGCAAATGAGTTTATGCGTTCACTGTCCTGTGTTTTCACATAACCCACAAAGGATTTCGTGCAATACTTGACTTCGTACGCCCAGCGTCTTTTGCAGACACTGCGGGGAGAATAGTCGCTCAGGATGGTTTTTCACCGAATTGGCTGGCGTTAACCGTATGGAGTCGACGGTTGGTAAAGCACCCCCTTACAAGCACAACCCGGTGGTTTTCACTATCGTTGTTCAGTCCAGGATCTGTGTATATGTTAATCTACATTGATGTACACGGTCAAAGCAGTGGAATTCATATGGTAAACAATGCACGGATGAACAGTTGGTGATAGATAAAAGCATGTGGTTATCAGGTTTGCTTGTAAATGTGCAATGCGATAGAATACATCAATTTCTAACCAGGATAGATCAGCCCTTTTTAAATTTGCGTTACAAAAATATTATTGTTTTGGTTGCTTTCGAAATGACTTAACATTGACCAATCATTTTCTGCTTCATCTGCGTTATTCATCTTTTGTTTTGTGTCTAACTAGCCAGCAGTATCGATCGGCCGACTAGTCACGTTATTTAGATAACCGTCACTCAAAGGACAGAAAGGATAGCATAAAGGTATCAACTGTCGTGGAAGAATTAAAGCGACACTGCTACAATGCAAATACAATGACTCACAGAAGCCGTCCACGATAGATTCCACTACATTAAGACAGCTGTGTGTTGCGAAGAGGTTCCCCCCTTTAACAACAGAGAAATTCTAGAGAATTCGGCTGTTTTAGATTTGTTAAAAGGATGTTGCCACGGTTAGTCCACGATAACCACAACCGCATGAAAACAGAAGGCGAAACGCGCGAGGACAAAGTGTGTATTGATTCAAACAATAGACAAGTAGTTTCTGTGTACAATGAACGGAACACGTATGAAGAATAGTGCGTAACAAGAGAGCAAAAAAGTAACGGGCTCTACACAACCGTACTTTGATATGCACAAGCATACGTTGTCATCTGTGGGTGTAGCTGTGTAGTTATCAAATTTTTAATGACTTTCCTATTAGTCGTTGCACTTATACAACACGGTGTCCACGCTAACCTAGTGAGCATTCAAACGCGGCACTTAAACTTACAGAAAGATATGGAATATTAGAAAGTTAACTATGCGTACAGCAACAAAAACAACTCAAATTCTGGGTAACATTGACGTCTCGTGTTGAAAGTAAACCTATAAACAAGACCAATAAATCAATTCAAACGCATTCGAAATACAACAATTCAAGTTCTTCATCTTCTACTTAGTTTCAGATCCATACAAGTGTTACCCAATTAAACGGAACAAAGTCGCACAACTACCCACAACTACTGAGTGCCATGAGCTAAGCAAGTGTGTGCACTGGTTTTAGGCCACATAAGTGGATAATCGAATTGAAAATTGTATTATATCCAAAGGTGATTCAAAAAACAACAACCTCATCTATAACGATCATCATCTGTAACGGTGTACGTTTCAGCCAGCCGGATCAGTGGTTCAAAGTCTCAAATGGGAAGCAAACAAAGATATTACCCGGTCATAAAGACGCTAAGGTGAGGGCAACCCACAACACGATAAACAGATGACGGGTGAGGCAACTCTGACACTTATATCTAAGAAAACGCTGAGACGGTGTCTTGGTTCCGTTTACGTTCATGACCATTTAGTCAAAAACGGCGGCAACATTGTGATACCTTTATGTCAGCTGCGGAGGAGGAGTTACCAGTTTCATTGATCAAAAAGACAATCAAACTTTTTATAATCTGAAAGCTGATGAAGAAAGGGCGATAGACCTTGAAGTTGCCAGTGACTGGACAAAGCTTCACTGTTGTAATAGGTGCAAGCGACGCTAAGAGCGGAACCGTACTGGAGCACATGTTAGCCGTACCGTAACCCGGGTCGAACGCAACTATTCAAAAACAGGGAAGGAATGTCTGGTGATGATGTATGCTTTAGAAAAATGGAGGGGCATATTTGCATGGCTAACATCTTCATGTTGATACTGGCCACAAAGCTTTGGAACGAATCGAATCAGTGAAGCGATGGAAGTTTGCTCGTTGGGCATTACGGTTGGAGACGGGTGAATTTACAATTCATCATGTGTCTTGAAAAGAGAGCCACATTTCTGGCCGACTCTTGAGAACGCAACACAAATGAGTTTCACATGGGCGAAAGCACTCTTAGCAGTGGTGAACAGGAACATGGTTTTAAGATACGATAAGCGGTACAAAACACGGATGTGGTTATCTGGAAAACAATTGGTCAATTTTAGCGAAAGAACAGCCTTCAGAAAGCGAGACGTCCGGAAATAAAAACATATAGAGCGAATTTGTCAGACTTGCAACTGAATGATACCAGAATCTTGGTGCGCCAGCTGCTTGGTGAAGGAATCGCGTCGGCAATACTGGTTGAGCTAGAAGGGAGACACCCGTAAAAGACTGTGATTGGTTGGCCTCTCTGGGATGTCGCTGAACATGCGAAGTGTCAACAGTGGACATTGAAGGATGATATCAGCAACTGCACATTGGCATGCCATAATGTTAACTTCTGAAGCACAGTTACCGCTCGAATTAATATTTCGTTTCGTCAGTTCTAGTTAGTATAATTGGGGAACTGTCGTCAATGAATGCGATAGGCCGTTCCTCATTAACCACTTATGGCAAACAGTAAATAACCGTTATGGCGGAACTTTAAACAAGAAAGGCCGAAGCAGCCAACATACCTGATCGGCGCTATGCTAAACAGTAGTGCTACACCGGTTTTCCCATGTTTGCTTTTCAGAACAATTGACGCCTGCATATCATCGAACTGAGACTGAAATGACCCGCGGAACATGGAATGCCAGCTTCTCATTAAATCACCATATGCGGGGCACTGATGGAACACATTGTTTTCAAATCACGGAAGACCACAAGACATAGTGACCGTTCTACTAACACGACAAAGTTTTCCTTATCGTCTGTTGCTTCCAACAATATACGCTCATCAAAAATATACAAAATTCTACAAAAATGTAGCTTCTGATTCGCCGGTTACATATAGTCCCGAACTAAATGCAATTAGAAAAATTCTGGAATAGAAATTCCTAGAAAGATTACAAAATAAATGGCTGGGTAGACACGTTGACAGTTATCGCAAAACAGAATAATGTAATTTAAACCCAACGACGTTCGATTTCCTTCTGAGGAGTACAACAAAGTACTCTGTAGATTTTTTCAAGATGAGAGAGAACGGCATTCCTTAGTAGCTGCTTCAGAAAGGAAACTGACAAAATGAACTCCACTCCATTTCAATTTTCTGCAGTAAATTTTCAAAAGTACAAACATTCCGATGTATTTTAAGTACAAGATGAACACACCGGCCTACTTTCGCATACTTACCAGCTGTGTACGGCTCAAAAATACAATCCGTACTTTCATTGCTGCCAATTCTTTGTCCGTTAGACTGGGCGATTCTTATTGATCATGTTTGCTCGGTTCTCAGATATGCAAAAAGGAGGCATTTTGATGAATCAATTTAGATAAACTACCCAACGCACTGAGTGCCGATGCATTTTAATGATAACTCTGATTCCAACCACTGCTACTGCTTAATGGAAATAGCGGATGGAGGTAGACAAAAGAGCATACCACCACACACATGCAGTATTTATGGCAACGATTTTTTCTGGCACACCACGCTGTAGAAATACGACCATGTTTGCATACGTGTATTATGGTGCGATTACCGGATGCCTGTTTTGATGTAAAATTGCCGTACGTTTTAAATATGCGACCTAGGGACATTAAGAAATGCAGCTGCCTATTTTTTTGAAGTAGATGAACAACTTTCGAATATGGGCACACTTTTGGTATGATACAGAGAGTATAAGCCGTCAGAGGTGACTTCGGTGGTAGAATGCTTCATATAAGGGGAAAGACCAAAAGGATTTACGTTAGGTCAAAGCATTATGACTCACCAGTGGACTTCTAAATGGTAAAAAACAGATTTCAACAAAATCATGTTATATATATTTTAGTTATCCAAAACACCAGCTGGTGATTCCATGGTTGTGTCTGCATACCGAAACTGTCACCTCCAACTGTATGGGATCTCAGCTGGTTTGTGTTGTAAACCCTCCTAAACGGTACACTGGTTCGATCTTGGTATAGTGGTACGCTCGATAAAATCGGATTCTCGTCCCGGTAATAATTCACACGAAAATCTCGGTCCCGAATAATACCGCGACTGTTCCCGTAATCGTTCCCAAGGCAAACCAAAAGACGCGTTCAAACAGGAAGCTTTGTTCCGCCACAAAACGTGTGCGTGTAGGGCGACAAGTGCAAGTTATTTATAGGGCACGGCATGAACACACATCCCCCCATCATGAGAAACAGTTAGGACCACACATGAGTATAGCGGTATAAAAAAGTCTCAACCGATTTTGAACAGTTCTGCTGGTTCGGACTGAGTCGAGTGATTTTTTTCCTTCGCTCTCACGACGGAGGCGTCCTTGGGCCGGTCACACGGTGGGGCGCCCTAACAGTTTGTAAGAAAAATAAATTCTTTTAGCAAGTGCCGTAAACTTGAGAAGTTTTATCAAATGTGTAAACGGCAAGAATAACAATAAGTAGCTGATACGGAAGTTATCTGTTGTGTTCAGTTTGTCAGTTAATAAATGATCACCTGTTCTTGACAGGCATTACGTTTTCCTAAACCCAGAACAAAAATCCTGCTCTGAACTGAGGGTTTGAACACCTCCGTGATTTAACTGAACGAGCTGGACCCTCTACGTGCCTCCTAGAAACTGTTCCCGCTATACCGAACAGCCCCTTCATTTGGAAGAGTCGGTTATGGTTTACTCTATTCCAAACTGACGAAGACCCGAACGTACTGCCTTCCGGAAATGACGCTGAACTGATGACATCGTTCAGCCCGAGGATATATTGCAACCCAGCGGAGAAAGAAATTCCTGATAGTGTCAGCGACTCATTCTCCTCAGAGTGATGTCTGATTGTTAGTAGAACACCTGGCGAATGTCATAAGTCTATGTGAATAATAAACTGTTAACATAACCGTCCTACAACAAGGTGGGTTCATAAGATACCTAAGTGGGTCAGTAGTCAACCCGAATCAACACTGCACCTTATTCGTTTGACCCCAAACAAAATTCAGTGTCGGATGAGTAATTGGAAATTTGGTTGATTTCTTGCTGAACATCACTTACAGTTGATCGCAGCCTTCGCATTCAGATAGACCTTTCTGTCAGCCTGCTTCCGAAAAGAAGTATTAGACCCGAGTTTCGCTCTCATTAGAGCTCATCAGTATTGTATATCCAGTGAAATCTCTCTCCGAACAGAACGGACAGCTAGTTGGTTACCTCTCCAAACGTCCCGCATACATGTTTCACCAAACAGGTTGTGCAACCCACCCCTGCGCCGTCGCGCTGCAAGAGAAAGCGAAAAACTCTTGTCCCACGCAAGTATGTTTCGGCGATCAGTCGTTGCGTGGACCGCCCACATCAGCTCGGTCACGTGGTCTCCAACACAGTCTCCTCAGCTGACCGTACGAACCACCAACTCACAGGCGTACGGGCTATCCGGTGGTTTTACCTTGGCCCGGATCGGACGTTAGCACGTGACGTGCCACACCAGTAGTACAATGGCGGCACCGACCACGCACTAGTAATAGGGCATCTACAGTGGATCTATAAATAACAATCATTCTGATACGTACAGCATAGAATGTACTTGAGCTCTTACTGGATCGAAAAACGAGAAATCTAAAAATTTGAATAACGAAATCAGAAGACCGGTTTTGCAGGATGGTAGTGCCATTTCGTATGTTCTCGTCAGTTGCTACACTTAACAGCGGTGGACATCAAAACCGGTCTTCTGATTTCGTCATTCAAATTCGTAACCGGGGTAGGATGTTTTATATATCTAAAAATTCGTTGACTGGGTGCAATATAAACAACGATTGCTTGAGCGATTAAAATAAAAATTGTTGTCTGAAATTTGGTGTATGGTAAGCCATTATGAATGTCTGAAATATTTGACAATAGATATAACAAAACACAATTGTAAACATTGGATATCACTCAAGATCGATCACGGATTTTACATGTATATAGTACGTTATTCATAGATTTGATAGAATGTCTTTATAAATGTTGGATCGGAATCGTACAGACAGTCATAGGCTTACACGCCCACGTAATCACGTGCCCCAACTTGTGCCAGATAGGCCACGCAGCAAACTGATCAACCACGTGTACAAATGCTTACCGATTCATCAGTTGGTTATTCATCTCTTATATGCCTGTACCATTTCGACCCAAGCAATACATCCTGTAATTGGTGGCCTACCAATTCATGTTCTGCTTACTCGAGCGGGGCATTTTAACAGGAAGAACAAGCCAACAAACAGCTGTCAGTACCAAAGATCGTACCCTCAAATTATCGGAAACGACTAGAAATGATCGGAGTCTGTAAAGAAGCTGACAGATGATACTCAGCGTCATCAGTAGCGAAGTACAGAATTTAAAAAACACGAAGTCAAGGATTTTAACGGATTATGAATGAATTTTCGAAGCAACTGGAAACATGTCCCTCGAGATTACTGAGGCTCTGGCTAGTAAACATCACAATCCCGCGTGTGCACTCAAAACTAATTGTCCTGACAATGAGACCATCTTTGTACTCATTATTCACTTTTTTTCGTATTTCCGTGTGGCTGTTTAATCCTACCTTGTGGAACTTCGTCTTGACGTTGAAGATTAGTTACAC
The DNA here is from genome assembly GCA_014338405.1 of Paragonimus skrjabini miyazakii. Taxonomy (NCBI): domain Eukaryota; kingdom Metazoa; phylum Platyhelminthes; class Trematoda; order Plagiorchiida; family Troglotrematidae; genus Paragonimus; species Paragonimus skrjabini miyazakii. Next base: position 55,292 of record JTDE01021145.1, read on the forward strand.
AGGCAAGTGGGACTAGTTGTTATTTCAGAAAGCATTACGGTTTGCGTCTTTCAGTTTTACTCAATTTAACCAAGTGGACAATTTCCTCATTTAATTGCATCGACATAATTGCTACCCGCATTTACTTTCTATGATCATCAAATTCGGAAGAAGGAATATATATATTTATATGACCACTAGCAACTTAGGTGGTAGTGTTGGTCAGTTTGGAACGACTTCCAGTCGGCTGACTACACTCATATCCCCACTCTGTTTCACGTTCTAACTGGGTTTAATGATCTTTGTTTTCCAACAACGTTAAACAGATTTCTCCACATGGTTAACTCCTATTCACTATAATTCTTGTCTAGAACAATCTACCATAGTCAATAGCAAAAAGTGTCGCGGACAGATGAATTCAAACGCAAATCTGAGGCGCAATTTTAAGAAGCTAAGTTGGGTCTTCACTAAGTTTGAACATCATGGTCAGTGTGGCAGAACGAAGAGGCAATTGACCTCTTGTTAGTGTAATTAACCCGCAGTTGTTTGCCTAATGATAGATCGAGCATGTAGTATGATTGATAGGTTAGGTTTGGGTTCCTTCGTTGATTGTTTCCCTTTAACATTTCCTCATTCACAAACATACAGCTGTCGAACTTCCAAAATTGAAATCATCCAGCGCAGATGTCGACACACGGTTATTGACTACTCTCCTTTTAATCCGTAAATTTCCTGTGAATCCCACTTATGATCATACACAAAGGCTACAAGCTTAGTCATCTATGAGTCATCCGCCCCAAATTTTTCTTTGTCATACACCCCACAATTGTCGCAACATGAGCCAACTACTGGGGTGTGAGTATAGTTAAACGGTAGAATACAAACTAGTCATTTTCCGGAATGAATTCTTGACAGAAAAAATAATTACTCACAACAGGGAGATTTATCCACGAGTTGAATTGGCTTTGAATGCGTGATTCCTTCACTCAGTTGGTTGACTGGTCATCAGTCAACTCTTCTACTACCACTGATAAACAAGCAACTCTTTCGTTTTTTATAGACTCAACAATTCACTTTTGACTACAGCTGCCACAACTTAGGTAGACCTCACTAATGGTCTCCATATAGTATGTGTCTACCTGGTTCGATCCGTTGGTATGGGCTACCAAACTGGTCGCTAGGAGGTACACCTTCTTAAGGTGTTGTTTACACCAGTTGGGGTTACATCGAAACCATGCTAAAAGTTGTCATGGTTACGCAGACCAGTAGCCTGGATATGTCGGAGATTTAGATACACTAGTTTCTAAGCCAACCAGTCCGTTGTTCAAATTTGAGAACGGAAATGGATGATCGTTGGACAATCGCTTGAGAGCTGGGCTTCAAATCTATAGGGCCAAGCCCGTCCACATGTCGTGGTAAGTAATTTATTTCGAAAGTCCCGCTTGGATGCTTCTGACAACGACGTATAAGCCGACAGACTAAGCTGAACTGACAGCTGGTGTCTGGACGCCAGATTAGAATGGATTCTTCTGGAACGCAAAATGCAATCCAGGAACATTGCAGATGCACATGGGTGCGCCGTACTCTATTTACCCCTATACAAAAGCAGGGTTCACAACTCAACAGCAAAATAACCGCAGTCTAGACAAGTGCCGAGAGGCAAGGGCAACCCAGCAGACATCACGTGATACGAGGAAATTTGGTTTGGGTCGTCAGTACGCTCAGATGGTGGTCACACGGATGTCGCGCGATAGGTTAACTGAGTCAGCAGACTTACAGTACGGATCAGTAAAAATGTCAGAACTTTAATTACGACGTTAAACGCTGAAGTCCAAATCGCAATAAGCGTATAGCAATGAAAATCGGATTTTGTTATTGGTAGAGAACATTTAAGTTGATGAGCTCGCGAACGCATAGAGTGACTACATGTAGTTGGAATACCAAAGAATTATATCCTGAAGTTCAGGTATAAAACATTCGATTCTCAGCTATTCCGAATAAATGGATCTATGAAGCTTCATCGACAGACGTTATTAAGCTATATAGCAGCAATATAAATATTACGAGACTTTAAAATTAAATTTATTCTCGCCATTCTTGTACATAAAACTACTGACGAAGCCGTTGTCAAAAAAGTCGAAAGACAAATTCGGTAAGGTTTTCCTTCTGGAAAACGGCTGAAGTACAGTTTTGTCTAGCAGTCATTTACAGCGGTTTCATATCAGAATTTCAAATGACCGTTGATCAGTCGGATGTGCTCCTTTACTTTTGCTATCAACCGTACACTTTTGTATTGTTCCTTGGAGAAGGATTCGGAACAAGCCGAACCTGTACACCACTAGCTAAATCGAGAAAAGAGAATACTGATCATTCCACTTCCCTGCAAGACGTAACGTACAATGCTGGTGTTCAGTGACTGAAATGACTAAAAAATCGATACTGTCCTCGACCTCTGGTTCACAAGAAACTGACAAATTAGAGTGACTTACAAGTTAACAACAAAGCTATCCCCATTAGACCGATGGGTAATCACTCCTGTCAATGCATTCAGCGGGAAAATCGTTGCTTACTTTCACATAAATGTCTCAGCCAAAGATGAGAATTAATTGAGAATTATGAAATGTTACTTACAATCTGTTTATCATAAGCTAGTATCAAACAGGTTCTTGAGTTGCATTCAGAATTACTATGCACATAAGGAACATCATATGTCCTGAGTAATTCTTGCTCAGTATTTTGTTCCATTAGTTTTAAGTCCACCCAGTCAGTTGCAAACTGTGCAAGGTGTCTTCTTTGAACTACTCCAGTTTAAATGGAATGTAATACTGAGCAGTGACCACATATGGACTGGTTCACCATATGGTTGCATCCAGTCATATTTATAACACACTCGAACTAGTAAGTAGTTATTTGATCAGATCAAGTACCCTGCGTAATAATGAATGAAACAAAATTAAAACATACTACACACTTAAGTTTTATGCAATCGTGATAAACAAAACATCGTCCGCGAGACTTTGGGTGACAATTCAGTGTCCAGAAAATGGTTGAATAAGGTCTGTGAAAAGAGTACATTGTGAAAGACGATTATTTAACACATGAGAAGTTTGTAATGGCCTTAACACGCAACAGTAAATTGAGGGAATTCAAAGTGAGCAGTTATGACAGTGTTCAACTTGCATAGAGTGACAAAATAAAATCTGGAAATTCCTGAAAGACTGAGTTAAAACATTACCATTCTTTTAGCTGGTTACATCACCAACTGTTGTGCCAACATAGAACAGTGTTAAGCATTATCAGACAAAAGTTATCATGGAAGCAGTACTTAACCGGTATTGTTCAACATTCTTTACTAGCCGGACGCAGCAGATTTCCTCTCTATTGCTAATATATGATTTCGATGTTTCATGAACCAAAGGCTGACATTATTGTCGGTATATGCGTCAATTTTGGATTAATTTTACTTTACTCATCCTAGGTTCAACATTAAAATAGTGCAGGACAAAATGACGAGGAAACTTCTTTTCAATACGCTATTTTCAGGGAGTACGATTTGTCCAAATGAGAGGTAGAAAGCAAATCTTATAATGGTGGTCGCAAATGTGAGCAACAACAAAAAACTTGAGGTCCAAACCAGTCCACACGAGTTCCAACTGAAAGAATCCTAACCCAGTCGGTTTGGTGAACGACCCTAACATACCGATGTAAACACAGTCATGCTCACTGGCACGGGGGCGTCCGCGCAGTTCGTATCAAATCATACGGCTTCATCGTCCCAATGTTTCGGCCACCATGATCTACGACCGATAGCAGCTGAGAGTCGACAGACGTCTCAGTGACTGGAAGTCAGCACATGACCGGGAACCAGCATGTCTCGATGGATGTCAACGCGATAATATCCCTGACGGAGTGTGCTAACACGAGAAGGTTTTCGCCAAACAATGGACCATAAGACTTGTATTCGTTGGTGAACAAAAGCAATTTCTATAAGAGAAGTGTTACGCCCTTCGCTCAGTGTACTCCGATCAGTCCACACATGTATCGATATATCATTTTAGATCGTAGTTACTAAATTGTAGTCTATTCGTTCAGTATGATGCAGACAGGTATACCGACCCAAACCAAACGGTCTTCGCACCCTGGGCTTATTTTTTTTCAGGGCAAAGCAGATTTATAAAAAAACGACGGCTCGGTTTATGCAACCTTGTTGAACGAACTGTCAATGTCGACATTAATAACGCTGCAAGTTGTTCCCACCATTGGCATCCATCGAGACATGCTAGTTCCTGACCCCGTGCTGACTCCCAGTCACTAAGATGTCTGTCGACTGTCAGCTGTTATCGGTCGTGGACCATGGTGGTCGAAACATGGGGACGGTGAACTCGTGTGATTTGATCCGAACTGCGCGGACGCCCTCGCGCCAGTAAGCATGACTGTGTTTACATCGGTATGTTGGGGCCGTGGACGACTGAGATCAGGTAAGCTAAATCCTGGTGGTCAAAAGCGGAGATACTAGGATGTTGTGTAGGTAAGTCTGCCACGTTGTAAAATTGATTTTAGATGTTGGGAAGACTCAGCGTTGAACCGGACTGCCTGGAGAAATACGATTCGGACGGGCGTCCGCGAGTTCAGCGAACAGTTATTGCACGGCCGAGAACGAAAGCGCGCGGTACGCAAGGGAACCATCGGTGCCATAGGTCGTGGTGACATGTCTACATGGCGTTGCGAATGGCCGCGAATGCGCTGGCCGCCTTGGATTAGTAGGTCACCAGCGTACTCATTGTGCACCATCGGCGAAGAGACGACGAGTACGTTAGGCTCACGTATGTCATATCAATGTATCCATTCTACTTTTGTTAATTATTGCATCGACCAAGACTATGGTCGTTGGGCAACTAATCTGCTTCTCTTTTCAGCAACTTGAGTGTCTGCGGTCTTCTACCCATTCTTTTCTTGAGCTTTGTTGGTGCACTGAATGATGAATCGTCTGTCTGATCTTTTCGTAGTTCAACTTTGAGTTTTGTTCTTCAACTTTATCCTCTCTTGAATGCAATAACATGCATTCGTATACTCAAATGCTTCTTGTATTACAGTTTACATATCTTTCTTCCTAGTACAGATCTTGTCATTGCAGTCTCTCTCACTGTTTATTTTCCGAGAGATAAGGGTTTCCTTTTCGTGCTAGCCATTCAACTGACTAACCAGCATTGACCAGCTGGACACAAAGGCCTCACTCACACACCTACTGGTTTTATTCCTTCGGGTTTACACCGGATACGTGGTGTGTGAGTGTAACAGCAAGTGGTGCAGCACAAGCCACTTGGGGTGATGGTTTAAGGTGCAGGTGTCCTTTGGCTTCGGTCATTGTGACGGGCTAATCCGTTTCGGATGCCGCCAGCCATGTTGGGGCCGTTCACTAAACCGATTGGGTTAGGATTCCCGCCTTTTGGAAGGGATTGCAGTTGCACTTCCAGTGAAATGTTTAAAACTCAGATTCAGGACCATCGGTACGTGACCAAACCGTGAATTGTTCTATCCTCATTATAAACGCAACGAACGAGTCTAAGATTCGACATAGTTTCAATTGTCTGACTTAAGCCCCACTATTACTGCTCACTTAATGGTTGACAGGCTATAACGGATGGGCTGGTGCGCCTGTATGCGTGCCTATACAGGTGTTGTGAGTAGGTGCTGTTTAAACATGCCACACACACTACGGTTGTGTAGCCCTGTTAAAAAGTGGTCCAGAAACTGGTTGCCTCGTCTGTTCGCAACTCCCCCGAACAAGATGTATACGCACAACTGGGCTGACCAATAAAACTGGCGGCACTAGTGCTCGAGCCTTGCTTTGACAACGACGTGCCCCGAAAAACCGGTTGACATCTTGAAGTTACTTTTAACGTAACCTTGGTGCATCCTATCGGGTAGCGCTGGTATGTAGAGTTGAGACTCTCGCAACGGTATTGTCAGGTTATCGAGGACGGTGATTATTCTGGCTATTCCTGAGGTACAATGTAGATGATTCAGTCATAACTAATGCAAACATTGAACATCGCCGCGTTCTAATCTCTGAAGGAGCTCAGTTACTCAGTAAAAAAATTACGAATTAGCAAAAGATACTCCAGGTAATCAGTACTCTTTATCAAGTTATTTGAAGCAAGAAATATTTGTTACTAGTAAATCGTTTGGCGGGTTTGTTGAATTAAGAGTGAACCTGTTGTGCAAAATCTGAGCTTCGGTTGGACCCAAACCGACGACAGAAACAGAATACCCGAACGTAGCCAGCGCTCTGCCAGTTAAGCTACGAAGTCACGCCGGAAACTTGGAAACTTTACGTTTGAGCTCGGTCACACATCCGTCTGAGCATCTCATATAACATCCACCAAATGATCCAGGGGATTGACTGCTTCGGGAAATTTTCTCGAACAGTTCATTCTGGCATCCGTCAACGCCACTGATGGGCATTGGTGTTATTGCATATTTACACGCTCGTGTTGTCAGTAAGTTTCTTGGTTTACTAACGGATGTCAGATCTTGACGAGCTTTAAGATACCTCTTTATTAAATTCACACACATTTTTCTCATATTAGTGAGTAGGTTATAATCGGTTAATAATAATAGTGGCTAGTAATGTTTCATCATAAATATTTACACCAACGAATGCCTCCGTTGGAATGGCGACCTGGTCACTTGAGTGAATAGCTAATTACCACGACAGCTAGGTTGTTTGAAAGAACTGTCTTTATGCTCACGCTGAACCCACTTTTCAAACAGTAAAAGGTTGAAATGAACTTGTAATCGATTTAGGCCTATGGGATACTACAAATCCCGTTTTAGCTCCAAACACTTTCCATCCTCCCATTCCATATGGGAAACGATATGGCCTGTAGAGTCTGTTCGTCAATGATGTATCAGGCTGAATAGACCAACTGTAATGGTACTGAACTAATGTTTCGAGGACGTCTCCTGTAGTCAGCCGTTGGCGTAAGCAGCAGCTTGAGACTGAATTAGCAGTTATTTCCGTTGTGATAGTCCGGAGAAACGGTACTTAATTTGTGTGATCTAGTCGTGAAAAACAGATGTGCTGGCCTGCTGGCAACTTTTTAAGTCAGCTTCCAATTTTTTCTGCCCAAACTTTTACTCGCAACTTGGCATATTAACCATTTTCATCACAGTGACAATGTATTCTAATGGCCTGAGTTAGTCGGCTGCAGGTGCACACCATATAGATCAGTACAGTGGTGTGACAACCTACTGCATGTTTCAAGCGAATGATCTAGGTCACAGGATTGTTGAATCTCCCAAACTTTGGCAAACCCAAATAATGCGACAGAAAATGTGTTGACTTTCAAATGAAGTTTTGGGCAGTAAAAATGTTTGTGGCGACGGTACTTTGTTGGGGGACACTGGAAGAAGACGTCTGAAGACGTCAAGAAAAGACGTCCGAACGGGAAATTGTTTTACAATGGTGAGTAAATCATCGACCTTAGCAAAGGAAGAAGTGACAACTTCTACAAAATGTGGGACGCTAGTCAGCTTGATCCATTTAGGATAAAAAGCAGACAAAAACACCTGCTTTAAACGTGTAAACGGTAGTATATATAGGGAGCTAAAGGACAAGGTCGCATTACACAAGTGATCATAGTAACCTCAAAGCACTGCTAATGAATTTTGAGATTGTGTACCAGCTGATCGAATCGAGAATAGTGCAAACGAGAATCAGTGGGAGAGATTATCAAATGAATAAAAACGACTAGTAGACTACAAAAAATGTTAGGTTGGTAGGTTGCTATCGAAGAGGAAGGAAGATCTTTGCAAAGTACATTCGCGGAAGGAAGACCGTGTTTGACGGTTTGTAGGTGTAAAGAAAAAACGAAAGGAAGTAAATAAAAGGATATTTCAGTGAAGTTGTTGGCTGCAATCAGATCAGCAACAAACATTTAAACAATGTTCCGTCAGATATGCGTATTTGTTGACTAGTGAGACTGGGCTGGAATGCTGGTAAGGGAACTTCCAGCGCAAGCTGTCTCTCATATGTGTACCGATCGCGTACTGTTTTAAAACTCTTAATCGACTTAGTCGTGATCATACAGTTGGCAGTGTGGTCCAGTGTGAACAGATCTTAAACATAAATTAGTTTTGTCTGTGAAGTAACTTGCCTATTTCTCAATTTCAGTGAATGTCCACTTAGAGTCACACCATTATTTAGTGTTCAGTTGATGACGTGCGATGTGGAGTATGCTGTAGGTAAGAACCTTATCTTCGTTGAGCTGCCTGTAATTTATTGAGAATTGACTTGAATCTGCTTATCTATATGGGTGTAAGATTGTCTTGAGCCCCACAACTCCTGTAGTGGGCCTCATCATTTTTGGAAAGTGTCAAATCCTCTTTAAGATATGGAGGACAGGCGTGTATGTTTGTTTCTGAGAATGGGCAAATTATGGAGGCGAACATGTTGGGGAACACTTTAGGGTGGAGTGCTCTACATATTCGCCCCAAGGTAGTTCGGTGTTGTTTGCGGTGTTTAAGCCATGGCTGCGCAATAAGTAAACAGGATCATTCGGGTACCTAGGTCTCGTTCCGATACTAAGACTAATAGCTTGGCGTTGCCAAGGTACTAATCAGCACAGTTTTCGTGGTGAATGTGTATAAACTTACATTTGTTGACATTGAGCGACAAGTTATTTACTATGGATAGCTTAAATCGTTCCATAAAATTAGCATCTTCCAGGCACAAGCACTAGCCACAGTTTTGTCTTCGGCGAAGAGTAACGTTGGTGATTTGATTATGTTGGTTGGTCCACTAAGAAGAAGATTGGACAACAGGGGTTCTAAGATGGATCCCTGCAGAAAGTAGCTATTGACAAGGAACCAACCTGATAAGCGTCCATTCGCCTTGAGGTTAAACCTATGTTCAGTGACATAATCTCCTAGTTTAGTGAGGATGAGCGATCGTACTATACCACTCATACGACCGCTATTCAGTAGTAGGACCAGTGCATACATTTTGACATCGAAAAATGCTGCAAGAAACATCGGAATGCAACATCGTCCAAAATGGTCCATGCTACGTAAATGGACTGAGCATTGGCGTCTGTGGCAACCGACACGGTCCGGGCCGATTACTGTATGCAGATGAGTGGTTTTGTTTGCGACCGTGTTTAAACGCGTAACCCATGTGTTGCTTTGTTGAATACACAACCCTTGTGGCATTCGCGTTCTTGGCTCACAACAATAGTCACGTGAGTAGGCGCTGATCAAGTCCATAACTATTTACCTTCCATAACAAGATAGAAGTATCAACCCTGTCAGAGGCTTTGAAAAAGTTAAGACAAACCATTTCAATCGCCAATCCTGCGTCCACTGTCTTCGTCCAACAATCAGCAGACGCATGGATATCACTTACGGAAGCCATGATGCACCTTTGTAACGAGTCCGAGAGCTTCAAGCTTGTCTGGAGAGAGTCATATATGAAGCTTTCTACAACTTTAGAGGCCTTTAAGACCCACGTTGTGGGCCGATAACTTGCTGGGTCATCTCCACATCCACCTTGAAGATAGGTGTGACTCTGAACTGTTTCCAGGCTTTCGGTAGATGGCCAGTTGACAAGGAACGATTGAAATGTATTGTGAGTGGTTCTGTTAATTTGGTGACACAGCTTTTCAAGACGACAAAGAACATCAAATCTGGACCGGGTGACCTACGAGGTGGTAGGTGCCCTAAACTGATTCAGATTTGTGACGCTGATATTTAGGATAATTCAGGTGCTTAGGTTTTGTACACCTACGGATTGTTTAACCAGGCTGTTGGCCGCCAATGCATCTTTATTGGTGAATCCACCGGAAGTTTGAAGTTGCAAAATGCCAACACTCTTCCCTGCGTATGCTGCAACTTTGTTGTAAAGCCTAGTATTCATCTTTGGTTGATAGCGAAACCGACCCGCTCTGATTACAGCCAGTGGTACGGTTGCGGCACACGGCGTATCTAACAAACGCAAATTCAGTTTGTTCTAGTTGGTATCTGTTGTAGACTTCACCTTTCAATGCAACCAGACGTTTGGTTCAAGTTCCTAGGCGTCTGGACATTATACTAGATCGGGAACAACCGAAACGTCGTTGTTAGAAGTGTCGGAGACTACCTCAATGACAAGCTGCCAATGGTGAATTGGGTAGAGTGTGGCAATGGAGCCATGCCATTCAACCCTGTTGAACTGTCTTCATACTTGCGAAATTTACCTTGTGATAGGTCTCTAGACTCATACGTTGGGCAATATGCTGTCTAGTTCCGTGTAGATAGCTGAATTCAGTTATCCTGCGGTCACTATGTCCACGTGGAGGTGTGATTTTTAGGTTGTCTATCATGTCAACCTGGTTGGTAAGAATGTATTCAAGATAAGATGGCGCATGATACACTCGCATCCTCACGTGATCCAATTTCCATTATTGCTGTGGAAAAAAACAGCAGAGGAATAGATTACCATTTTGACTAGGTGGTTCATGAAGTTCAAACCCAAGCGATTAAAATCCATCATTATTAATGGTTGAGTATAACCTAAAGATAGTATTCTATACACATCGATATGCAAGGCTGTGTTGGTAACCTTATGTCATACCGGGGATAAACACTTCGCCTTACGGCATTTCCTTCTTATACCAGGTCTCTGTGGTGTCTACGACAAGCGAGTTTCGACTAGAACAATGGTCTCGAAGCTGACCCAGTTTGTTAAAGAGTGAAGCCGCGTTGGTGTAAAAACGATACACGGAAGGATTTTCATTGTTTCCAGCAAACGTAGCGGATGAATCTACTTGGGTAGATTCATAGAGGGAGAAAGGATGATTCAACGTGTTTTTGTGCTATGACCCTTTTATCTCCTACTAGAATGGCGGTAACTCGGGGTTCTTCTGAACAACTGGATTGGATTAGACATTCGTGTGGAGACCACTTGAGACAATCTTAGGAATAAATGCGTTGAGTTTTGTGATGGCATACAGTTGTTCCCACTCAGAGTTGACGTTTCTTTGTCTGCCAGAATGGTAGTTAATCCCAATAGGCAGCCACTAACGGGTTGCGGACCAAGCTGTTTGCGCCTGTTCCGTCCTCTTCTCTGTTAGGAAGGATGTTTTCCGTAGTAGAGGGGCACTTGACAGGTCTTAGTATACCGACCGCGGTTGACGATTTACACCGGCGACTGATACGGCAGAGAGACCTATGGGTGATGTTAGGAATTTTTACTGATCCGTATCATGTAGTGCTTGAGTATCAACATGAGAGCATTTTGAAATAGGCGCAGTGTACACAGTAATGCTCCTGTACCTCCGTTCATCATCTCCTTGGGTCTCAGATGACTTCGGGCGTGTGCATCTGTCTCGGTCAAGGCATATCTCAATTAAGGTGCCATTTTTGTTGTCTGACTTGTTGATGTGCCATTAACTTATCGAAGTCAGATACGATATAAAGAGTAATCCACAACGGACGCGGCATGAGGGCGCACTTGAAGTTAAAAAGTTTTCGTACATTTTTAAGTCACCCTGGGGAAATATCAAGATAACCCAACCGTTTAGAAAATTTCCAAAATTCCTTTCTGTCATGCTCTCCTCAGTCTGCTAGCATTGTTGAACTACTCACAGGCAGACTGGACATAAGTACTAATCGACGCACAATTACGCGCAGATGTATCAGTATCATCCTAGGTGTGCTAGTATCTGTATGTATGGCTTCTGCTTTACAGTGTCCGTCAAGGTGAATGGACTAGGTATTTTCCTGCTTCTCTTTTTTGACTTTGACAGGGTGAATCAGCTGTATTTGCGCGAGTGTTTCAAGTTTTGCGTTGCTCGTTTACTTGAATAACCATGGTTAGCAGGGGGTGAGATACTGTTTGGGCCAACAAAACAAATATCGGAATAAACATTTTCACTGGACGGTTTCGGAGAGGCCGGGGAGTAGGTTTCGCGTTATCAATATAGATTAGGTCAAACGACTTTTAAAACGACAGTTGTCCATTCGCTTCGACCTAACTTGCAACTAGGATTTGTGCTCTCAGAATCAGTGAGGTATGCAAGAATATACGCTGCAACTCTGTTAAGGCGATATGTGATGTGCTTACTAAGTAACCGGGTTTGTATAGCGCTCTGGCCTCCCTCTGAGGTCAGCGCAAGTATATAGGTTGAATATAGTATCTTGGATTTTCGATTAGATTATCTTTTAAAGTCTTGTAAACCAAGGGTGGGATCAATCCACATAAGTCTTACACAGAAAACATGTCAGGAGCATACTCTCTCTGCGAATCCTTTTGTCACGGACTGTGCACTTTGAGGGCATGAGTGACTAAGGAATCGTTGTACTATAACACTTAGTTCATCACGGGTACACCACAAACAACTTCCAGTCAGGCACAAAATCATACTCAGACTTGTAGCAACAGGTCACACGGTTGTCAGTAAGAATTAGAGAGAAACAGCGCAACATATAAACCAAAAGATAACAGAAAGTAAAAGTATTTCACTCTACGGATATCGCATGAAAGGTCGAGTCCAAAATATATACGTCTACAGATCCTGCTCAAATTTAATTGGGGATCTGGGGTCGAACGAGCGGCGATGAACCCAAATCCGCGCGACGTATGCGAGTATCGAGCGAACTTATTAAGTTGATTGGATTTGAGATGCCTCAGTTACACTACACACATGCTGCCAGTAGAAATGGGTCCGAAGTGTAGGCGATAAACCAGGAGTTTTGTTTGAATTCTTGTCGTTGTTGTGCGTAGTTAAGAAACCAGGCCATAGACTCCCCTGTTACTGGAATTCGAAGGGTATCATGTGAGGTAGAATGAGGTAGAATGAACAAAATACTGGTCATTTAAGAGACTTATTCGGTGTAGGTGGGACTAACGGTGGTTCACGCATGATTGAGCAGGATTCCGACGTGTTGATACATTCTATTTGTTGCTCTAACAAACACGATGTACACAAAGCTCTGTATGACGTTGTTTCGACTATACTACACTGGGGCGGGAACACATATTTGAATTAGGATTGATTCGTTGTGAATATTGTGTATCGGGATGTATTTCAAGAGACTATCAAATATCATCTTCTGAAGTTTCCCTAGCGCCATAACTGTAACGAGAATGAATTCCAAATAGTGTGAAAGTCACGGCAGCAAAAACTGAGGGCGGCTTCTACAACATTTTCTTTTGGAATTTTTGGGTGACTTTTCTTCAGGGTTCATGGCTTCCGTCACCTCATGATTCACGCCACTTCTGGATCTTGGTTCACTACGACTCTTAATGAAACGTTCGGTGGCATACAATCCTTTCCGGCAACGTCGTGAGCACTTTAATCCTCGTGCGACGCTGTTAGATATGTAGATACTCGTTTTAGTTCATATTCATAGTCGGCAACTTTCACGTGCCTGTCCCTATGGGCCCACTGAATAATGTGGTGCCCTATTGGAACGTGGAGCTGAGTTCAAAGTCCCACTGTGGTAGTGACCTGCACTACTCACGAGCTTAAACAGGAACGAGATTCGAGTCTGGTGCACTTTTCCGAAGCGGGTTAATTGAAAAGTCCATCCAAGTGCGAAGGCTGCGATTGAATGTGAGTGATATCCAACCAATATCAACCAAATTCTTGGCTACTTCTCCGAGAAAAGTAAATTGCGCTAGTTTTGTTGCGATGTTCGTTTCTTTTTTATGCAGCAGATAGGCTGACTGTCGTTGAGTGATTTCTGAAAATCCCTGTGATGAAACATAAAAATTTCTGTTTGATAATGACGTACAGCACCGGCCTGTAGTCGACCGAAACAATTGGGACTATAATGTCGAGCAAATTATCCTAAACGACTGTTAGTTAACTTCGAAAACACATAGGCAACGGGTTCGCATGCCAAGGTTGTCTCACTTACATTGCCGTGTTTTCCAAAATGCATAGACTCACTCAGACATCCGCCCCAAATAACAATCAGATGGATGGTATAGTCAATCATTTAGGCTCCCATATCTTACGTATTTCACTACTGTTACTGAACATCAAAACAGAGATTGTTTCGATTCTGAAAAATCAAACGGAAGCCGTATAAGACAGCTGAGATAAACTCAACTCGAGACTGCTTGGCATTTAGCGAAACCTTTCAATCAGACTTTATCCTCGGTGGGCTGAGCAAACTGACACAAAACAGCTATTCTTTCTTGAGCCCTTTGACAAAACGCAGCTGACACTGTTGTGAATCTGAAGTCGTCAAGCTAATCAGCCTGCCATTTTTATACCGGCTGAAAACTCAAATGAATTAGACAACTCATTTTCCGTCTCTTCTTCAACTTCGATTACTTTTCCCTCTTTACTCCTGCTTTTTCATAGCAGTTGTCTCATGCACCAAATGAAAATGGAGGAAGTTCGTCGGTGTTTAGAATTGCAGTGACATCATCACTACTATCATGTACTGTGTGTTAGAGAAGCCGCCTTGCAACTGAACTTCTCCTCAGGGTTTCTGACGACAGTCATTCTGATGACGCTTAGACCACATTAATGTTGCCTGCCACCAAGAAATAATTTATGCAGGCTGAACTGCCAATCTCAATCAAATGTGTTCGTTTTCCATGAGAGAATTCTGTTGATTTTACGTGCTTCAATTTTGCGACCAAGATTTTGTAATTCACTATTGTCCTTTTGAACAAGATGTCAACGAAGGTAAAAAACGAGCTTTGTAACACACCACGATTTGTATTTTAAACTCGACTTGGTCCACAAAGGACGGTCGAAGTACTGCATAAGCCGTCGAAAGTTTCGGTTGACTTCAATTTCACAATGAAAATCGAAGGTATGCTTTTAACCGTTTCTAAAGATGCACTGACAAGAGTTGAATGAGATTATTTGCGTTGTATCCCTCTACAGCTCATCAACTCACATCCACATAACAGAAGCGTCTCAGTCTTCCTAAACGTTCCATTAACTGGAAAAACACTATTATTCTCAAATATCTCAAATACGTGGACTTGCTTTCCTATAGAGACAAAATACACACTGGGGACAAATGAATCACCATAGTTCTAACAGTGTCCAAGATTACAACATCGTAATGTGCTTCGCAGAACTGCAATGCAGATACGACGAAACTGGAGGCCTTATCTTCAAAAATCCAGGGGGGATTTAAATTCTCATTATGAGATAAGCAAATCTTCTGGTAGTGGTTGAACTAGTTGTCACCAAAGGCTGACCAGCCCATCAAAAGCACAACACACTCTAAACGCTTCTGTCCATCTTTTAGGAGATGTAATTTCTTAATCGATAAATATATGGTTGGTTGTAGCTGGCCTACACCAATGAAACTGAACTGTGTTGCCTAGGTAAGTTTACACAACAGCTTCAGAGTTTATTGAACAACGACCCATAGTGAGTACATTTGTAACCGGGTTACTAGCGTTCACGCCGTGACCGGCAAAGTTACCGCCAAAATCTGTTGATGTCGTCAATCGAGCGCGCTAGCTTGGACGAACGTCATTTCCGTTAAATTCATTTACCTAGCAGTAACAAACGCCTGTAGAACGTTAACCGTTTTACACCAAAAGTGCAAGAGAGGATACCAGACAATAAGATTAGAGGTTGAATGATTTTTCCGATGCTATGGCATACATTTGTTGCAATTTTATCAGCAATGCGAAGGATAAACGAACATAATTCCATAAAACAAATAGTGCTACTGATAAGCTATTCAGTAGTTTAAAGGTTTTAACAGAAACGGTATTTTAGAAGAGATCCATTTGCGAAAAATCTGGACTTCGGCTGGATTCGAACCAGCGGGTGGGTAACTAGGTCCAAATGCGAAATTCCTGAGCTCCCGGCGTGGCTTCGCAGCTCAGCTGGTAGAGCATATGCCGCGTTCCTGTCGCTGGTTCGAATCCAGCCGAAGTCCAGATTTTTCGCAGATGGATCTGTTCCAAAACTATCAAGTCTGCCAAACTACTTATCAGAAACGGTATTGGTCGAAGTTTTGGGATTCAAATAACTTCCAGTTGAACCAACCCAAATTCGATCGCTACCTTTGCATTCGGATGAGCCTTTCAGCTAGTTTATTTGGAAGGAAAGCACTAGACTGCAGTTTCGCTCTTATGACGGTGCTCAGCTAGCCCGATCATTTTGAAAGGAGGGTAATCATAATCGGTCTATTCAATCCACTCGATAGCCCCGTGATCAGGACTTCTCAGTTAGGCTGAAGCCACTGCCCTCGTTTGAATAAATGGCAATAAGTTATCAAAGGTCTAAACCTTAAGAAAACATACCAATTAAACTCAGTACAAATAACCCCTAATGCACAAAGCAGGCTTTCGTTTGATAAATACATAGGTTTAATCAAGCTGAAAGTTGGAAAAGTGATAATGCCAAAGTGTCCACTGGGCGAATAACGATGGTCCTAAAAAGTGGGAAAGTAGACAATGCCAGAAAAAGTAAAAACGGCACTTCCTGAAGCAAATTTAATCGAATTGAATGGTTAACTATGTCGTTGTATGGTCTTACTGCATCTGCAGCCTCATCTCTGATTTTTTATTTCTACTTTATCCTCTCAAACTTTGCAGCAAGCAGTTAGTGAATATATGGAGAAAACCTGAAAACTATGCGCATAGTCTAATTTTTTTCCAGTTTGTAGTATAATTGCAACGCGATCGGGACATGACTATTAGCACCCGATAACAAGGAATAGAACAAGGCAAAAGAATGAACATGATTAGAAAACCCGGCAATAATGACACTGTGAACAAAGGTTTTAAAACAAGAAAATAACATGAACAAAACGAAACCAAGACAGATCTGTCGAATCGGATAAGACATTTGTAATATTTGTAGAAAATTAAAAATAAGCAGAATGCGGGAGATAAAATCCAGCAGACTGAAATAAGTGAGTGAATATGAAGATCAACATATAACTATCGAGAGGAAATATATACTATGGTTCTACTGAGATTCTCAATAGTTCATTGTGATGAACTAAAAGACAGGGTAAGAAAAACCGGTAGTCACAACAAAATTCTCGAAAGTGATGTTACGAAAATCGAGAGGAAAAGCATTAAACGGAATGACTGAGAAGAAATTGGTGACTCAAACTAAATATTTTGGAAAATGACTAGTTCAAGTAAATTTTGGAGATTCATATCATCATGATAAACACAGCAGTAGCTTGGGTACAGAGTTCGTTGTCAAAAAATTGTATGTGTGTGCCTTGATTGAAGTCACAAATCCAAAAACCCTATCAATTCTACCAAACCGACAGAGAACGCGCACGATTCATGATCGGAACCGAAACGCTCCGTTTTATCCCCAGAGTCAGTGATCAGACATGGGTTGCCAAACGTGGGACATGGGCCGCTGGTACCGTGTGACAGGTGACAGTTCAGACTCAACCCAGGCTGTCCAGACCCATAGGCACCTCCAATCTGGATTCCATCCTTACTCGCTAATTGGAAACATTCCGTATGTGGAGCACGGCTGGGAGATGAACCTAATGTGTAATCGGTCTCCAGACCAACCCATGGATAGATGGATAGCGGACCAGGCCGAACACGGAATAGGAAGCACCAACCGCTACCGAAATAGGTGGGTTTGCTGGAGGCATGCCAGCGGTCAGTACAAAACGCACCGATCACACTACGCTCGGATGCAGTACGAACCAGAAGCAAGGTAGCCGCATGTACGGCAGAAGCCGCTCTGGCATATAAAGTGTGCAAACTTGTGCCATCTCGGTCTGTAGAGAACAAAAGCACCGGTTTGGACAAATGCGAAAAACGTTTGTCGCCGATTGAGGTGATGAGTGAGGCGAGTTCAGAGACGCTGATACATTCGGACGGGTGCACATATGAGGAAGTAGCGTCAGAGGTTAGCAGATAGGTTGCACAAGTGGCCTGATCTCCCTGAGTGCACGGTTGTATTAACAGTTCGTCCAGTGCGGGCTGATCTAGAAGAGAATCTGGAGAAGAATGATGAATAAAGTAACACCATCGATCAAACATATCTACTTGATGCATGTTAACTCACTTTATACCACGACCATCTGTCTGTATTCTGCTACTCATAATCATGGTTGAGTCAGCGCATTCGCGCTTCTAAATATCAACCAGAACTGATCGCAGTTGTCGCATTACCATAGAAATTTCAGTCAGCCCCTTTCGAAAAGAAGCACTATATTCGAGTTCCACTCTTGTTACAGCTCATCCGCAATACGCATCCTTGCGACGCCCGGAACTATAACTCTAGCCACACTTTCATGAAGCAACTGTGTTCATCATTGCGCCATTGAATTCACATTAGACAAGAGTGAATTAAATGCAAATGCTCAACTGCATTTCTTTGTGAGTAATGCTCCGATTGTGAGATCGCTTCGATATGAGACACAGTAACTGACCTGGTATTCCGATCGAAGACCTCACGACTGGGATTTATCTTCGAGTTGAACGCAGATAAATTATTAACTTGTTGAGCAGTAAGTTGACTATCGATAGGTTCTAACAAGAGCAAAAGTCGATTCTGGTGCCTCTTTTTCTAAAGGAACTGACTACGGGGATACGACAGGTGTAACCAGTTGTTAGTGGTGTTCAACTGATATAGAACCAACCTCTCAATACTCACCAATAGAGGATATCAAAACAAATTAGGAGAACATCCGCAGTCAGTTACTTTTACAACTGATTATCACCACCGAAAGAGAAAAACAGACAATTCGTGCTCCTTTTCCATTACAGTATGAATCAGCAGAGATGTGATAGAATCATAATTCGGACAACCGTGCTCCACCGTGCGACTGCACACAGCAATAATCGATAACTGAGTAGTAATCGGGGAAAACATTCAACATGAGGATGAAGGAAACCTTCCGAATGAAGCCTTTCCATATATAGAGACGAAACAATCAGAGTAGTGATTTGATGCTACTGAAAACAAACGATCGTAGTTCGGACGAATTTTCCAAGATATCAAAAAAATTCAAACTTACTGTTTGCATGAATCCATCACACTGTCATGAATAGAACGGACCTTGATGCTGTGTGATGGCTTGCATATCTCAGTGACCGATTGGTTAGACAACGTATACCGCATGCATTTACCGTACCGCGCATTGTATACCGAGACTACCAACAATCGGGTAAAACTGTGTGATGCTCAAGCAACAGCATGGTCCCGAAATATGAAGACCTTGACTACTCCAGTAAGCAAAGTGGGTAGGTGTCACCTGAGTGGCCGAGGTCTTCGTGATCACTCGAATCGTTGGTTGGAAACGACATCCGAGATGGCAGTGTGCCGCAGTCAATAGGTTACTTGCATTCGAATCGTTTCTAGTTCTTCCGCTTAGTCTGTTAATATTATTATTATTCTACAACCTTATCAATACCGTTTCTTCTTCCAGAATATTCCACGTCACCGTTGGGGTGAGCGGCGGCCTGAGCCACAGTACCTAGTCACGTTCATGACTGACGATGATGACTGACTGGGCTTGTATGGATGGTATGCTGATGACACGAATAGAATCATTTGAGCCGGGCAGGTCAAAAGATCTGACGAATTACGATGACCTGGTCTTCTAAGTCAGCGACTGGAACATGGCCGACTACACGTTCCGGAAAACGTCACGAATTTTAGTCCACTATTAACTATTCGCCGCCTTGTGATACAGACTTTCGGGTCAAGCGCACTCCTATATAGGACCGGGCGTTGCGACAGTACCCCAGCACACGTACAACAGTGATTCCTCATGACAGTACTAGTTCAGTATTGTGTCGATCATCGCGCAATAGAAGCCGAGTTGTTCTATGCGCATAACCAAACAGGGTGCATGGGGGAATATGCGATTGACGTAATGTCCCAAGAAGACAGACGATGATTTGTAATGAAAAAGTGGAGGCAAATATTGGTAAGCCGGCCAAAACATGTCGACTTTTCTTCGGGCAAAGGTCCCTGGACTCACAGTGTCAATGACAGGAGAGGAGGTGGTTATTTTGACTCAGCGGGGTTGATGTTACAGTTGCCCGGCTGAGTTGGCTGTGGGGCGAATGAGATCAGTTGATCAAGACAATGAAAGTCGTGGATGTCACCCAGATTTCACTTGAATCTCAGTTATTTGTGTAAAAGCAGTACAAGTGTTGAAGTTGATTGTCTCAGTATGGATATTGGGCCTTAGAGTAGTAAACCTCAGGTGAACTAAGGCCGGCGTTTTCCATTTTTCATGATCACATGACAGTTACGCATTAATATCAATTAGTGATGTACTAATTACGATGAAATAATGAATGAATTTCTCTCTCGTGCTATCGATTCGCATTTTCATTATATTTTGTGCTGCGGATGAAACGAAAGTGTGCGCCTACATCATCATCACAACAGCCATGAGCCTGACCAAAAGGTACTGTGGCTCGGGCCGCCGCTCACCTCAACAGTGACGTGGAATATCCTAGAAGAAAACGTTACTAAGAAGATTGAAAATTATTAAAACAAGACTAAGTGGAAGAACTAAAAATGGTATGGATACAGGTCCGCCATTGACTGCGACGCATAGCCATCTCGGATAGCGTCTCTAACCAGCGGTTTGAGTGATCACGAGGACCCCATCCAGGCAGGTGACACCTACCCACTTTGCTCAATGGAGCAGTCAAGGTCTTCATATTTCGTGACCATGTTGTTGGTTGACCACCACGCGGTTTTACCCAACTGTTGGTGGCCTCAGCGTATAATGCCCGGTACGGCAGAAGAAATGTTATGAAAAAGAAACCGGATAGCCACCAATTGAGCGGTTGGTTTAAGTGTTGCATGACGTCACGTTCACTCATCTGGACAGAGTTCTAGTGTACAACTCGTGATGTGAGTAGTAACAAAAATTCTCATTTCACCTTGGTTAGATCTCAAATTTCTAACCAGATCTGAAACGAACAACATTCTATATATACTACCAGGCACGCTCGCTTGTGACTGATACTGAGATTGTGTGGAAGCCTCGAGAAGACAGTAACCGTTCTGTTAACCATAATCGATGACCACCTCACGATTAAGACTTCTCAATCAAGTTGAAATCACAGAACTTAGTAAACTTGCTGAGCGTCGTATTGAGTACACTGTCAGGGATCTAGTCAATATAAATCAAACATCATCCGTATTTCATCGCAGCTTTCGTAATCCAGTAAATATTTCGCCACACCGTGTTGGCTCAAGGAAGACAGTTACCTCAATAAAATTGAGAAGTCTTCGTCACGAGGTTATCGATTGCGGCGAACAGACTGAATATGTCTATACTTCTAGTGAAATGATCAGGCAAGGTGAAGATTATGTACAAAGAAGCGTTTGATTGAAATTATTTGATTATGACTATTGTGATTTACACGCCTGTCGTACAGTCACGATAGCCGAAGTGAAAAATTCCAGTCTGGACGGAGATATGCACCAGTGGCGAAGTTCACTAAGGGCAAAAATCTGGTCAGACGCTTGCTTTCGAAGTGGGTCGGCTGAAAGGCTAATTCGAACTTAATGGCGGCGAACAAATGTGATTAATGTTCACTTTGTAACAATCTAAATATTGAGAATACAATCAATTATGTAAAGCAATCACAAGCAAAACGTGGCTGGACACTCGGGTCTGATAGTGCTGTCGAGTCTAGTGGTTTTTTTCGAAGATGGGTTGGGGAAAAGTTACGCCAAATACGAAAACCCCTATAGAATGCAAGTGGTGTTCGATTAACATTAACCAACTCATTGAAGACTTCTCAGTAACCTTCATATGCATTTGTTCTTCCTTCGTTCCACGTCCTCTTACTATGATGCAACATAACACAAGACACAAAGACAGATGTAAGCCTCCTCTAGTTGTTTCACATTTACACGAACGCAAATGCACACGTATGACAACGAACAACTCGAGAACACAGGATCCTACCGACAAGATTCAGTTCATCTGTCAGTCTATCGAAAACCACTAGTCCATAATCGCCCAGATACCGAGGATAGCAGTTTTAAACTGGACAGTGCCTTCGATTTGATACGACAAAAAGTCGAACTAACAATAAACTTCCCGGTTAGTTCATGTGGCGCAGCTCGCCAACGCCCCACACAATCACCGTCAGATCATCTGTCTGAACCGACTGAGGACACAAAAAGCCCCTCAACTGTTACGGTTCAAATACTTCACAATGCAAATCTTCAAATAAACATTCTACCATTGGTTTCGTTTCTGTTTGGAATTATCCGGTTCCTACAATCGATACAATGATCAAACTGACGTTTCTCATGTTACTATCCTCTACCGCAAGCTCTGTTAGTTTGCCCCATAGAAATAATAGGAATACAAAACAGCACATAAGTGGAACAATGTGACTTCGGTGAAAAGACGAAGTGCAAACAGAAAACAACAAATAGAAGATTTGAAGTGTATCAGAAAGCCATAGGATGAACTGCTCGTCATCACAAAGATTAAGGTCTGCATTGCAGCACACAGGAGCGTGATTATAAGTATGATGCCAGCTAGATTTGAAGTTTAAGGCTTGAAATAAATATTCTGATCCGTAGGTCGATTTTCTCTCAGGTGACTAACTGCGTGATTATGACGATTCAGAAACAACTCAGACCAATTCAGATAGATTGGCTGTATTAATTCATTGGTATCCAATGCACTTTGTGCCACAAAAGTGCAATTTCTTACTTCAAGATTAGCAAAGCTTGTGATGATGGCACGTCAGAGCGGGTCAGTAACTGCGTCTACTTGTGCAATTGTATGAGTGTTGACGATTGGGTTAGAGAAACAATCACAGACAGCATTTTAAATGTCAAACTCAAACTGCACCACTGTGGTGAAAGAAGCACATGAATTGTATTAACCAGCATCAGCGAGTATCAACCAGGGAATTTACTAAACATCCGCGCGTACTGTCCTGCAAATACGGTTGCGAAACCTAGCCCTAGTTAAGCGGAAGGTGTTGGCAGTCCCTTTTTGCGCGTGACTGTTTTTCACCGTGAAAACATCAGTTGGACAAGGCGGACTTCGAGCGACAGATCATTAGGAATACTAATCTGAATATCTACCTGCCTAATACAATCGCCCGTGAACGAAGGTTACTAAGCATGTACCCAGTTAAGGACTGAAGGATTAGTAGCAGTTATGAGTGGAGATATAGTTATTGTGCCTATAGGAGTACGGTATTATAACCTAAATGCAATCCGTATATTTTCCTTCTCCTTAATTATTCCACGCTGTGTGGTAATATAGTAGCTGATATAAACGGTGCATTGAATATGTATGTGCAAATTAATCCCCCCTAAGAAAACCGTTATTTCTGTCTGTAAAACACCTTCAAGTATAATTTATTCACTTGAAAGACATACCTTCTTCCAGTTATGTGAAGTTTTTTGGACCGTTTCTATTTGGAGCTGAGTTCCCAGAGAGAACTAAATGTAAACATTCCCATGTATTGAGTTGCCTCCAACGTCACTTTAATGGAGTAAACCGATTGTTCCGTTGAACTTGACATTGCTAACCATAACTTGTTATAAGCCAGAAAGCACCGTTTGAACAACGATGTCAGTGATACGTAACAGTTAGAAACCTGACCAGAAAGTGTAGTAGCTCGAGCCACTGCTCACTGTAACAGTGTCGTGAAATCTCCTAGAGGAACATTTGTAAAAAAAAGAATAAAAATGGGCAAAATAAAGCTAATAAGTAAAAATGAAAGCGTTGGGATGCAGACACACCACTAGCTGAATACTCATCGAGTGTTAAACCTTTTACCAGCTGGAACACTGGTGATAGCGAAGTATGGAACATTGATGTCTTGCAGACGTCAAATGTCATTCCATTTCCACACTATTCATCGTTTTTCGCAGAGACACTAACGGCTTAATCTCGGAAGCCGATGTAAGGATCTCTTCATTTTACACAATGTAGGTACAGATGTTATAGAATGAAGGCCTCAACCGAGTATGCGGACATTCGTCGGCCTGATTGAAATCCGCCTGTTCTGCGCCACTGTAATTGACAGGATAGCAGTTCTATCGACGTGCGATCAGAGAGCGTTCTAAATGTTTGAGGAGCATCTACAAAGGTGGTCGGCGTTGGCGGGATACGCGACAGTGACTCCAGTGGTTGACTTTCAGCGAATCGGCTTTAGTTTTTTTTTGCATGCGTCTAGTCGCTTGTACAACAGCAGTAGGAACAGATACCCGGGCGTTGATTGATCGTGGACTAGTAGCTTGGCTTTGGGTTCAACATTAACATCGGAAATGTAGTAAAGTGGCCTCGCGAACAAGTGGTTACGAATGGAAGACTTCATTTATTATCCTAGGGTCAATTACTAAAGTGAAGCAGTGTAAGCCTAATGGAAGCTATATGGTAGATTTCACTATTCCCCATTTACAACTTGGTCGTATGATTGTATTCAAACACCGCAGTCCAATAGTTCACTTAAAATAGCTTAGTCATTAGACTTCATTCACTCTTGTTTCTTTATTTCTAAGCAGACTTCTTTTCAAATCATGCTTATATTGCAAGTAAGTCTCAATGTCAGCTGCTGATGTATCACAGTCGATGATGAAGTTTCACGGCAGCCTACCAATACTCAGTTCATACGTGTTCGAATAACAACACAGCAGTAAGTACTAGTCCAAAAACACATGTACAAGTTAATGCAAATCGCTCACTTTCGGAGGTGCGAACGTTTTCAATAGCCTTTCGAATATCAGCACGGCTAAAGTTGATGATAGCGAACATGCGCTTCAACAGAACTGGTGGGGTGAGTGGTATCTGGGAGACTACCTTGAGTAAATCTGCCGTGGTAAATGTTCCCAGCGTACTCCATGGTCGTAGTAGAGACCGTCGGTCTGATTTGGCGGCTATCTTCCATAACTAAGGAGAAAACAAAATAGGTTGCAATCGACAAAACTAAACGACATCTGAAATGTCTTCACCAAATAGCAACACAATACAGACCATTGCAATAAGCAGTGGCAATTGAATAAGGGCCAGAGAACGTCTGTGTGCCTAGATCAACACGTGGAAGAGTCTCACGTAAACGCATCATTCCGTGACAGATTATAATACTCAAAGTCATTAGGCTCGTGAGTTGGTTGATTACTAACACTGAAGCTGGGCTAATTACCATATTTTTCAAAAAAGTTGGAATATGCGCTTCTTACATGTAAAAGGGGCGCGCTAGTTAAGTTTGGCATATGAACTTTATTGGTCTGCCAATGTTTTGCCACTGAGCTGGGCAGTAGGTACAGTTCAATGAGTATTGTGAAACAACGATTCCTCGGAATGAAATAGGAAAAGCGAATAGTTCCTATAAAAAATATCCTGTCACTCGTTTTTTCAAACTGTAGCGCAAATGAACACCACCTTCCTTCGTGCTGATTGAAGGTGTGGAGTTGCGGTGATTTCACAATCGCTTATCACAATCACTTATCAAGAATACTTGATTTATTATAATATTGTTGATTGTGACCATAAATGTTTGTGGTAACCTTCATGGAGTTTCTTCTTGTCCGCCCACGAAGTTGTAGCAGTCGGCGAAGGGACTTTGTGTTAACGATCAAGAGAGTTAGACGGTGCCGACGTCATTTTGTTGCTGCAGTTGCCTGTAAAGATGTTGGCACAACGTTTGCTCATCTCCAATTTAATTCCTGGTGCTACCAACAGGAAGATTGGCTCCGTGTTGAAGTCTTCAGTCACATCCTCTGCAAACTTCGTTTCGCGCGATATGACAGACATGGCAATTTCGTTTATTTAAAAAAAGACCTCGTAACTTAAGTTTCGCTGAGACGATCCAAGTCCCACTGTACACCCTCAATGAGCATTCACCGCCATCTAATTGGCAATGCGAATGCATCAAACTGATCAGGCGAGATACCGATGATACGACACCTATGCTGACATTGCAAACCGTGAGTGGGGGCTTTTCAAACTGCTTCTACTCACGGAGGACTAATGCAAGTATCGCATCGAATCTTTGGCGCTGTAGGAGGTTAGTACAGAAAACCATCGCCAGTTGGATCTCAAGTACGATTCGACCATAATTGATCTACGTCTCCGTCAACGTGGTCGCTTCAGCAGCATTCTTCCACTAACCGTTCAATTCAACCTCGGTAGATAAGGGTGCTTGACACTAGGCTTACTCCTGCCTATTCGAACAACATCGGTGCCGATGGTGCAAAAAAGTGTCATGCGCTCCTGATAATCAACTTGCAGTTTCCAAGTGGCAACGTTTATCTCAATCGAAGTCACTTGACAGATCAACCAATCTGTTTGTTACCTTCAAAGTCGACTCTTCCTCATGCGGGAAGTTTGTAACCCTGTTGATAAACGGACGTATGGATCATCCCCAACTCGATACTACTACAGGTGTCGCAACGATTACCAACCCGCGTTAGAAATCAGTCGGTCATCCACCAGTTCAGGCGACTTTCCATGTAGCCATCAACGTCTGTAATGGAGCAGTAAAATTGGCCGAGACAGTTAATTGTTGTCCTAACTTTGATGACAGCGTCACTGACGATGTCTACTTTGTCACTGACACCAACTCGGATTACCAGATATGCCAAGCAAAACCATCTGTATTCATGTACAGTCCCCCACCAAGCAAACAAACATGGCAGACTAATTCGTCAAACGCTTTCAGTCAGTGTTTCAAGAAGACAGTTGTGTGCATGCTTAAACGGTTTTGCAGCTCGATCATCGAATCTCACTCTTAATCCGGACCAAACACCACGGCTCGAATAGTTGAAAAATTGAGTCTCTTCACCTTCTCTACTTGAGCAGTACCCATCGTTGTCTTAAAAGACCAATCTGCATCCGTGCCGAGTTCTCGATAGAATCCAATGTCGCGCTGTTATCCCTTGCCAGTTCTTGAGAATATATTTACCGTTCTCAATGGTGATACGTGTTCTGAAGAGCTGGATCTGGCAGGCACCCACCTACATGTTGAAGTCGTCCTACTCGCGTTAGCTGTCGAAAATCAATACCTATCACGATCTCTACCAGCAAACCTTTCCGTTCGAATATCAACAGCGTTCTCTCCATTTTTCGGCAAATACTGTTTGCAATGCCATTTGACGTACCCGATAGTACTGCGTATTCTTATGACGTCGTGAGTACTGGTCACACGAACGGGTACAGTCATGAAAAGAACATTGTCGTTCTAAGACGCGGCTGAGAAAACGGTTTCTCACTGCAAACCCCTAAACGACGTTTTCTTCCGTTACCAACCAAGTGCTTAGATTTGACTGCAATGTGAGCTGACGGCTTCGAAAGACATGTCTTCATTTCGTTTATTTCTGCGCCTCATAAAACAGTACAGCCTAGATGTCTTCGTCGGATGATATCCAGGACCGCGGAACAACTTCCCAGAAATGACGTTTGTCGGCACCAGTTAACAGGTTGTGCGCGTGACGTCAAAAGACTCAAACCCATGTTGAGCTCCGATATGTTGCTTAAGCACTTCCATCACAATTTCCATAGGGTGATGGTGGCGTCGGTACTGCGATATCTCGCGGTTCTTCCGACGGAGAACATATTTTCGGTGGGGAGGGTCTACAGGATGGCGTACATTTGCTATTTCATCCTCCTCATTAAGAACAAATCGCTTCTGTCCATAATCCGCTTGGAGAGGGATATTCTAGTGTACTATGTCAGACGACTTCAATACCGGGAAACCCTACCCTTGATTTACATCTTTGACATCCGCGATCGTCGGCCACAGGATATTCGCTAGGCCAGTGACTTTTCGTGTCTCACCCATAATGACCGTCTAACTGAAGCAACCTTCGTCACTGTAACCGAATCCCTCGGGAACAATGTGTCAACCGCTTTCGGACGCCATCCGTGCCACAGCAGTTACAGTAGCCAATGCCGCACAGCCCCATCAAGTCAGTTGGGAGCTCCAACAGACAGCTCTAGTATCTCGATCTAGAGTCTTACATGAGCTCCTGTTGATCGCCGATTCCTACATGGTTGTCACTTAATAAGGCATTATTGCTGGCGCTCCATGGCAAATCTTTCTCGGATAACTTCTGGTGGAGCATCCGGAACGGGGAAAAGCGGTTGCCAGAATCTACTTCTGTTGGTCTAGGACCACCGACCAGATTGAGGATCTATTCGGGCAATGGTCTCATTACTGTCAAGCTATCAAAAATCTGTTGCACGTTGAGGTTGATCAGTGGAAGCAACCTGAAAAATCGTTGCCGTACTGAAATGCGAACTTTGCCAGGCCCATCGACAACATGACGCACGTGGTGTTGGCGGAGGCGTTTTGTAAGTGGTCACGGATCGCAGTGAGAGCACAGGAGACAACACTGCCGACAATCTGCTTTGTTTGGTAGACGTTCAGCCAGCAGCGTCCCCAAGAGAGGGTGGATTCAGAAAAGGAGGCGCAGTTTGCATCGACTAAGTTTGACGTTTGCTACACCAGGCACAAAACTTTGTACGTTCACTCCTCACTCTATCACTCACAGTCTAGTAATCAGACAGATCTTTCATGAAAGCACTTTTAAAAATTCCTGAGTATAAACGAACCAAGGAATGTCTTAGAGAAATTCCTGTCCACGCACCAAACTGTACGAAATCCAACAGTGCCTAACGGTTTACTGGACAGGTCGAAGGGCGACTAGGATGTGCACAATCGATAGAAAACCATAAAAGGAAGAAGCCTGTGAAAGCAACTCTGGCGGCATCTAAGAAACTGGGTGTTCTGAAGTCAGAGATACGGGATGACAGTAGACGCCAACCTATCTGTCCAGTGCAATCAGACTGCCGTCAACAGCATTAACAATGACGCTCAATAGAGAGATGGTGGATAAATACAACTTTCCCAAGAATGTGGGAATGACCGTTAGACCCAGTGTATGAATACTGTTGTACAACAGGCAGTCTCGTTTGTAAGCAGCATACTACTCACAGGCGACATTCAAGCCTCAACGCCAGGAAGACGATGGACCAGAAGCGATTATCAGAATAGTGTGAATGCACTATGGGGTAAGTTCCAACAGGGCGAATGACAACGTATTGCTGTCCAATGTGTATGAATGCACGTCAGCCGTGCAAATGAGTGCACGTGTTCGTAGTCCTATTGTCGTATGACAGGCAGTTTCGTTGTGAGTAGTATACTACTCACAAGTAGCATGTTACCAACAGGCGACATTCAGGAACAAAAGTGCAAGCTCCGAACCTCAGGAAGAGGACAGACAAGAAGGGACTAACGGAATAGTGTATACGTGCGGTGTGAGAACTTCCACCAAGGCGAATGACAACGCACTGTCACCCGATGTATGTGAATGCATATCTGCCGTGCAAATGAGTGTGCGCGACGTTCCCGGAGGACTTCGAGGACGTGGCCGAAGTGGTCGGAGTCAAGACCGACTGTAGGAAGCTGGATGCTCTGCGGACGCTAGTGAAGGGCAGCACGAAGGCGGCGCTGGTGGCTGCGTTTGACAGCCCGACCGACCGCCAGGAGGCCATGCGGCGGTTCAAGGCGGCCAGGATTGGACAAGGAGCGGATACATCCGTGTTTGACGCCACTCTGCAAGGTTTGCTGGACAGGGCTCTGCCAGGATTGGATCAAGGACCACGATGGCAATTGTTAACGGAGCAGTTCATTGAAGGTCTCCCGATAGCCGTTCGCGACCAAGTTCGTATTGCCCATGTCGCGCGGCTGATGAACCTTGATGAGCTCGCAAAGGCGACGCGGGAGTTGACAGTAATATCCGTGGCCTCAGTGGATACAAACGGCAATACGAACAAGAAGACGCTGGAAGAAATGCAGAAGACAATGGAACAACTCGCAGCGGATGTAGCTGGCTTGAGAATAGCATCACGGAAGAATGATCGACTAGGAGGCTGCTTCATGTGCGAGAAAATAGGACACTGGAAATGGGATGCCCCGACCCGGCGGTTTAAGGGTTCCAAAAATAAGGTGTTTCATGA